>PVIR01011440.1:36006-47297 GCA_004026965.1 Petromus typicus
GGGTTTCGCTTTGTGGTTCAGGCTGGCCCTGAGCTCAGCCTCCAACTCACATCACAGCAATCCTCCTGCCTCTGCCTCCCGAGTGCTGGGATTACAGGCGTGAGCCACCACGCCCGGCACTGTGGTATGTGGTACTGGTTGCTGCTGGGCGTGTGTCTCCATGCCCAGTATGGTATGTGGTTACCGGGGAATCGAACCCAGGCCCTTGCGCTTGCAAGACAGGCGCCGGAACCACTGAGCTAACTCCCCGGCCCCAAAAAGAGAGTTTTGAGGATGAAGATTAGTCTGGCCAAAATGGGATGGACATAACATCAAAAGTACGCATGGTCTGGCCGGGATTTAGTTCAGTGGTTCTGGCACCTGCCTTACTAGCACAAGGGTCTGGGTTCCATCCCTGATAACTACATACAACAATGCCAGGCGTGGTGACTCACACCCACTGGCAATCAGTACCACATACCACAGTACCAGGCATGGTGGCTCGTGCCTATAATCCCAGCACTTGGGAGTCAGAGGCAAGAGGATTGCCATGAGTTCAGGGCCAGCCTGAACTATAAAGCAAGACCCAGTACACATGATCAACTGAATAACAAAATGTTCACTGGTCAGAGCAGAGGCCAGCAGGCCACGGCCGAGGATTTAGCTCAGTGGTTCTGGCGCCTGTTCGATTCCCCGATAACCACATACAATACTGGGAGTGGAGACTCATGCCCAGCAGCAATTAGACTTAGAAAAGAACAGGTCATTTTTTGTACCAGGAATAGTGAGCACATATGTTGTATATTTCCTCAAGCAGGTTAATCTAAAAGCCCTACAGATTATTTACGCAACAGCAAGTTGGATTGAAATCAAAGTCTATGCTCTTTTCTAGGCAAGTATTGTACATGTATATAAGTACCAGGATTGTCCCTCCCCTTAAATTATAATGGGAAAAAATACAATTATTTACCAAATCCTTGAAAAGACTTAGTACTAAACAGGTCAGAAACATTTAAAATTTAGAGCATTCCCCATAGACAAATACATTACCAACATGGTTACAAAGTTTTCTGCAACCACCATTAGCAACCAACAAAAATGGACATTCAAGTTCTTGCACTGAGGCTCCACATCAAATACCTTCCAGTACATTAAAAATTCCTTTAATAAACCACCCAATGTGGTTTTATTTGTCTTCTTGGGGCCAATGAAACCACTTGAGTTTGCATTTCTAACATCTAGGACCTGGGGTTTTGAACTTCAGGAACAAAGTGTTAACTGACCTACAGCTTTACAAATTCTGAGGACAGAAGGGCATGCTGAAGATATCTGTCAATACTACCACACACAGTGTGAAGAATAGCTTCCTAGAGCCAGGGATTTAACTCAGTGTTTCTGGTGCCTGCTTCACCAGACCAAGGTCCCGAGTTCAATCCCTAGTACCAAAAAAAAGAAGAAGAAGAAGAGGAGGAGGAAGAAGAAAAGCGTTATAATATTTATCAAAGACAGCAAAACTGATGTCTCTGTTCCTCTCCAGTGTCCCATCGTCTTGATGCATTTGGTTATGTCCTTAGCTGCTGCAAGTCGGCTGCCTGTTGGCCTGGGACTCAGTAAGGATCCCAGCAGAGTCATCCTTTCCCAGGAGCCCACAGATGAGTGAAACAAAATCAACAGCTGGACTATGACAATGATAAATGTCAGAGTAGAGGCAGAGAATAACAGAGAAGGGGTCCGAGGACACCAGAAGATACTTTCCAGAGCAGTGTAACGTCAAAGAACGTGGTCAAGGGAACAAGGTGTGCAAAGTCAGTGATGCGTAGCATAAGACGACAAACCGTACAGGTCCTTCCTTAACAAAAATCTCCGTTCATTCTGTGTTCGTCCTCTAAGTCAAATCTGTGTCTGTCCAGCACTCAAATTCTTAAGGGCCATGTAGCAAACTGACATAAGTTGACTTGGCTGCCAACATTTAAAAAGCATTGAACAAAAAATGTTAGGGTTTCTGCCTTCTTTTCAAAACCCACAAGACAATCCTAGACTCAAATTTCCAGTGGGTAGGTGTTAATAGAGTCTTCACTTTCAGTTGGAAGAGAGGCCTTCTATGCTACACAGACCCCGGCCAGAATTTCATCCTTAACTCATGTGCATTCTAAGTCTGGCTTCTAGAAGTGTCTGCATTTGTTCTATGCCCTCTTGTTCTAGTTTGATACAGTATCTTATAATAAAGAGAAATAAATACTGAGTTTTTCTGTGTGAAACTATTATATTTTCAGTGGGTTGAAGAACCTGTATTTCTTGTCTGAACCCATGGAAATACATAAACAAACACACAGAAATGACAGGCTATCCCTTCAGAATTAAGCAGTATTTAATTAAATCATCTCAGCAAGGCCAGGTGATGGGAAAAAATAAGAATCAAGAAATAGCATGTACTGTGCAAATTCTTAATGATGATAATAATGTATACCTAAAATGTATCAATAAACTCAATAAAGAAAATATTATCTCAGCAATTCAAAGAACATGTTTATAAGAGAAGTCTGCACTTGACTTATATTGACTAATATTTAAAAAGTTTAGATAGAGTAGCCTTCAGTAACTTAATACCATATTGTGGTATTAATTTAAAAATTAAATTATACTTAGAAAAAAATATAACTAAAGAAAAAAAAGACGAGAAAATTATAAAACTACTAAATACCACAAGGAAGACCTAAATAACACAAAATATTTGCTATTTCCAGATAAAAATAGTATCAGTAGAATTATATTGCTGTTTTTGCAAGTAAAAATATTGACAATTTCATACGCTGCAACCTAAAAGTAAATATGAAAATTTCTCCCAAATTGTTATATAAATTCAGTGGAATTCCAGTCAACGTCACAAGTCTTATAGAATTTGATAAACTATATAAAAATTCATATTGAAGAATAAAAGGCTAAGAATAGTTAACACCACTTTGAAGAAGAAATAGCTAAGGCCATACCAGAAATATTAAGCCGGGCATGGTGACACATACCTGTAATCTCAACAATTTAAGAGCCTAAGGCCAGGGCCGAGGATTTAGCTCAGTGGTTCTGGTGCCTGTTCCATTCCCCAATAACCACATACAATACTGAGTGTGGAGACTCAGGCCCAGCAGCAATCAGTACCACATGCCACAGTGCCGGGCGGGCGTGGTAGCTCACACAATCCCAGCACTCGGGAGGTAGAGGCAGGAGGTTTGCTGTGATGTGAGTTTGAGGCTGAGCTCAGGACCAGCCTGAACTACAAAGCGAGACCCTAACTTGAATATTCATTAACTGGGGACTTACTATATACATATATAGTATGTAGTATATATATATATATATATATATATATATATATGTATAATATATTTAGTATATGGTAGTATATGGTGTGTTTGTGTGTGTGTGTAAAATATATAAAAACACACACCGGAATAATAAACTGCAATGTCACAATAGTACCACCTTTGGATCGAGACAGTGAAGAACAGGACAAAGTGTCTGTCGACTTTAGCCAGGCATCGTGGTGTGTGACTGTAATCCCAGCATCCTGGGAGGCTGAAGCAGGATTAAAAACTCAAGCCCTGCCCGAAGAACTCAGCAACTATGTAAGACTCTATCCCAAAAGAAACATAAATAAGAAATAAAATTTAAAAAGCTGAAGATGTAGTTCAGCATGTTGGCCTTAGGGTTCAATCTCCAAAACCACAAAGTAAGTATAGATTTTGTTTCATGAGAGAGTGGAGAGAGGGAAATCTACAACAAATGTGGCAAAATGTCAACAGAATGCAAGAATCGGAATTAAACCGAAATAGGACCTTTGTTAGAAAGTATGTTCCTCAACAGAACAGGGCCCACATTACAGTGACTGGTCACACAACGTGAGGACCAACAGGTTAAGGCATCATGGAAATTTAGGAAACCAGTATGAATTAAGGATGGGCAGATTTTAGGGCCGGTGGGTGAGGATGCAGTAGTGATAGAGTGCTTGCCTAGCATGTACAAGACCTCTGTATCCATCTTTGTACCACAAATATAGGAGAAGATGATTTGAGCAATGGGAAAAGAATAAGAATAATGCTGAGAGAAGAGAGGTGTAAGGCCAGTCTGCACAACACAGGGGGTCTCTGTCTCAAAAAAAAAAAATTTACAAAAATTCATAAGGGTAGTAATTTCAAGTCTCTTGACTTTACTAGTGATATTAAATTGGGATCTGAGTGACAGGGTGGTGTCAAAAAGATGATAAATAGCAAGTAGCTGCTGCAGTAAATGCCCAACACCCTCACTTGACCATTATGTATCAGTTCTTACTTTCTATGATTATCATGTACACTGTGTCACGCACTTTTCAAAATTTCAAAGCTTTCACTTAAATTATCTCAGTTGCTTCTCACAGCAATACCATGAAATGGGCGGAGCAAGTGTTGTTCCTATTTTACAGTGGGGAAACAGCTCCAGAGAGATTCGACGACCTAGTCTAAGTTGTGGGAGTGCTTCTTGTTTCTTGTATCTGGGCTTCAAATGTTGGACCCGCCTTGGGCTCATCTCTGCTCCTCCATCCAGTAAAGCATCAATCGCTAGCGGCTGTTTCTACAAAGTGTGCTCCCATTTCTCCCTCTGTGCTTCCTTTCCCATCATCCAGGCTCGGGGACCTGACTTGCACTGGGGAGCCGGACTTCCAGCTGCCACACTTTCCTTCCAGCCCATCCTGCAGTCCCCTTGTAGACTAAACTTCCCTAAACACCATTTCCATTATGTCATTTCCTGGCTCAAAAAATCTTCCTGACTCTCTCTGCCCTCAACTGAGATTTCAAAGTTCTCCTTAAACTGAACTCACCTTTTCCAGTTAATACTCAAAGCAGGTGCTCTGGAAATAGAAGTGTCCAAAGGATACAAATGAAAGCAACAATTATTTCAGCTATCAAATCACTGAAGTTTTATGGTTTTTACTTTTTAAATGATGCTGTTCAATACTGATACTAGTTTTATGGTTTTTACTCTTCAGATGATACTGTTTAAAATAGAAGTAGAATAGTATTTTATCCACTCCAATAATTTTTTAGAAAGACGTTTGGTTATATGGGCCAAGTATGTTTGACCTAGAACTCTTTGTGGAAATCTATCCTAAAAAAATAATCTGAAATACAGAAAACTCTTTATACCTAAAGATATTAATTATATAATTATTTATACTTATAAATTAGTAGGTATACCTAATACAATCCAATAGGGAGATGATTAAAAATTATTATAGGTATCTATGATGGATGATTGTATTTAAATGTATATACACATATGGAATAATGTTTACAATATATATTAAAGGGGAAACAGTATTTAAAATTGTGTAATATTTAGGACAAATCCTATGATTATTCATTTGTGATTTTGTTTTCTCTCCCCAAAACATTACTTCATACATTTTCCCTCTCTTCAAAACTCCAGATTTCTTTCCTTTCCTCCCCTTAGCAGATGAGTAGCTCTAGTTTGTTGAGACAGTGTATTATTGAATTTTCCATTCTATCTGTTCCTCATCCTTCTGTTTAAAGGAACTAAGTGTCCCCGCTCCTGTCCGAAGTCAACTTGGCCACTGATTCCATCCCTCTCACTCCTTCAGAAGTCTGCTGGCGGCATGTTCCTTCTGTCCCCTGCATTGTCAGACTTCCTTTCTTCCACAGTGTTCTGTTAGCCCATACGCGTGCTATACAATTCTACATCTTGCAATTACTTTTTTGATCTTATGTTGTTCTCCAGCCACCTCCATGGAAGCAGCTGCACCACCACCATCTCCCTTTGGTCACCTCCTGCGCTCTTGCTGTCACTTTGGTTGGGCTTTTCTCCCACATGTCACTGAATGGCTCACGGGTGAAGCCAGTGGGGAGCTGGGCTCCTTCCTTGGAGTGTCCCAGAAGCACAGAACAGAGCCGACTGTTCTGTTTTTCCCGTGGGGTGTAGGAACCACACTCCACTGACGTCTTGCCACCTCCTTCCCACTCTTATTCTAATTTCTCAGGGCTCAGCCTTCAGACTTCACTCCCCCCGCTCTGCTCTCGGCCTTTGGCACCCATCTCTGTGCTGTGACTTTCCTTGCCTTCTCTCTCCTGATCCTGCAGTTTCTGTTGTCCTGACCTCCTCCTGAGCTCCTGATGAAACTTAACATGTGTGACAGCCACCTCCAGTTTACAGTGCGCTGAATGAATCAGACTTTATCTTTCTGAAACCTGCGCTGCCCGATCCTTTCCATCTCAGGAAAGATGCCATCATTGTCCCACCTGTTCAAACCATTATTCTGGAAGTCAGTATTTTATGACTTACATTTCATACACTGTCCATAAGCAAGCTGATTGGTGCTGCCTTTGAACAAATCCCCAAAGCCACCAACTGCTCCCACTTGCAGCAAAGTCACTCCAGCCCAAAACCACCATGTCTTTCATGAGACAAATTCAGTAGTCAGATGTTTTACTTTCCACGTTTCCATCCTGCTTCCTGGAGAGTTTTACAGACCTCCAATGATGTTACACTGCACTTAGAATAGAACCTGAAGTGCTCACGATGAGCCTCCCGGGTTCTGCATGAACTGGGCCCTGCCTTGTTCCTGTTGTGTTTTCTGCAGTCCTGGGCTGGAACCCAAGGCCTCCACGTGCTGCTCAGCACTGTACCCTAAGGTGCATTTCCAGCCTTAGCTCTCATCCCTTCGCTGTCTTATTTTGCCTCACCACAGTGGCCTTTTTCTTCTTTCTGAAGCTCATTTCTGCCCTCATAGACTCTCTACTCGCTATTCCTAAAGTGTTGTTCTCTAGAACTGCAGATAGTTCATTTTCTCCCACTATCTCCAACTTGATTTATTTTCTTCATAGACTTTATTACTACCTGAAATTGTTATTTATTTATAATTCTCCAAAACTAGAATTTAAACCCTCTGTAAGCAACATTTTATTTGCCTGCTTAGTATGACATTACCATCATCTAGAATACTGTCTGGTACACAGAAGGAGGTAAAAAATACTTACATGAGGAACAAATTATGTAAAATTTCTCAGAAATAAGACTAAAGGGACAACATTTGGAAGAGATAAGATTGTATTTTGTTGGTCTTCTTTTTAACGTATTTTATGCTTTCAAATATTTCTCAGAATGTCTATATTAGTTATATCTTTTGTAATCATGGAAACAAACTATTTAAACTTACAAAGTACGCACAGTATTTTTGCCTGGTCACACCCCTTTTATTACTATTCCAGAACAAATATGATGCCTTTTTTCAAGCCTTTCCATAATCCACGTCTCATTCATGGCCCCCTTTCATGCGGCCTTCCCTAAGAACACTTAGGCCCTCTGGTTTCCTTCCCTTCCCTAGACTCTGCACTTAGGTCCATACAGGGTTCAAACATGTATTCATTAAATGTGTTCTACCCGGTGTATAGTGTCTGTGAGTATGAATGATGCAGAGAGAGAACAGCTAAGTGTAAATTAATTCTCTCTCCCGAGCAGATACCATGTCTTCCTCTGTGGCACAAAGTCTGCACTGATGGCAGAGGAAATACTCAACAAACACTTGTGGGTAGTAGCAGGTGGCAAAGTCACTAGGATTTAGGCCATTTGGGGTTCTGAAAATTCAATGTTCCCTCCATTATCCTATGCACTGTATTACTGAATACACTGACTATGTGCCATACACTTATTACACAGGAACTTTTATTTTATCTTGAGGTTGAAGAAATTGAAACTGAAACGGATTAAGTAACGTTCCCTAAGTGACAAAGCCTGCAGTAGAAGGGCCTGGATTCAAACATGGCTCAAGCTCTTTTCCAATATAACATGCATCAGGTGATATGACAAAGGAGATATCATTTCCGTTGACCTACAGGCCACAAATGGGCTTCTGATGAAACTGCAATTTCTTGGTAGAGTCACTGACCCTTGGGGGATCTTAGTTTCTTCCTCTGTGAAAGGGAAACAATACCTAATGGGAGGTGACAAATGTCGGTGTGTGAATGGAGTGTTCAGCGGGTCTGGGACAGTGGCTGTTAGACACGCTGCCTTCCTGCTGTCACAACTTCACATTCTGGCCTTGGCGGCTCCCCTCGCGGCTCTCTACTGAGTGGAATTTCTGCACCGCCGGCGCTGGCGATCACAGCTCTGCTGGGCTGTGCAGGTACCGGTGAAGAGCCTGGAGAAAGAGGAATCATGATGCACCCCAAGTTACTGAGAGCTTGGATTTCCTTGTCTGGATGCAGGAGGGTAGGAAGACACTTAGGTTACAGGAGTAGCTGTTTATGTTTGTCACCCAGACTCACTAATCTAAACATCTCTCACTCCCCAGGAATTATTTTAGGACCAGGAAACAGCACGCTGTTTATTGAAAGAGTCACAGAAGAGGATGAAGGTGTCTATCAGTGCAAAGCCACCAACCAGAAGGGGGCCGTGGAGAGTTCAGCGTATCTCACCGTGCAAGGTAAACAGCGGTGGAGGCGGGCGACAAGAAGCAGCTCCGACGCCTGTTTCCCTGTTTGTTTAACTTCCCACCTCCCGGTCTCCTGCCGACTGCCTGGCAGGCTTGTTCCTCTCCCTGACCTCCTCCGGTGCTTCACTAACCTCGGGGAAGGACTGTCTGGCTCTGTTGTCATCATCGGGCAAGGCAGCAGGGGAAGACCCTGGCTGGCCGTCCTTGGCCGCCAGTAACTGCACAGGCTCGCAGGGAAGTAGTCCTAGAGGAAAAGAATCCCCTCTGCTGAGAGGGGATGACAGTGACCCTCAGAGGTTCAGACCTGTGAAAAGTAAGTCCAAGAAGAAAGAGAGGGCAGGGGTTGGGGTGGGGTGTGTGGGCCAAGACAAAGGAACCCACACTCTAGGATTTGTCTGTTTTGGGAGGTTTATGTAGCTTTCTGATTCCCAGAAGCTAAACATTTGCTGCTTTTCTCAGTGTTTTTCTAAATTAGTTTTTACCATGAGTAGGTGTAAAATAGTATAGAGAAACAACACAAAATAAACCATTTTTAAGTAAAACACTCTAAGTGCTTCCTCCTTCTAAGCAAAAATATAGAGGCCTAATCCAACGTTGCTGATGCCCATGTGGCTTCCACTTGAAAAGGAAGTTGGAGTTCAGTTTCAGTCCCCCAGTGATGATTTGTCCAGAATCGTCTGGAACATAAAATATACAGTATCGTAAATAACAATTTGGCTCCTCTGAGATGTAACTGTCTGGCATATTGAAGTTTGACACAAAACGATGCAAGGTGTACAGTAGCCTGTTTCCAAATGCTTCCCAGCATACACACAGTGATGATGTCATCAAAGAGCTCACAACCTAAACTTTCTGGCTGGGGATGTAGCTCAGTGGTGCTGCTCACCAACCAGGCAAGTGCAAAGGCCTGAGTTTCATCCCTGAACATCAGAAAAAAAAAAAAAGGAAAAAAAAGAAAAACTTGAACTTTGTATTATTCAAACAGCAAAGTTCAAAATAATCTGCTTTGTGTTTGTAACTTTGCTCTGTGGTCAACCAAAAATCTGACTTGAAAAAAATCTGCACAGGCTGCGAGTGATTCAAACATCACACCTCACCTCACACACAGAGGAGGGACACTTCAGTCTAAGCGCAGCTCTCACCACCGTCACATACAGTGCTTGTGCTAGTGCATTAGAATGTTCATCACTGTACATTTTTTGTACTTCATTTGCATAAAATTTGTAACCATGGTTCCAAAGAAAATGATCCCGGCAGTAAATGTCTAAAAGGAAAACTGTGAATCATCACAGAGTTAAAGAAATCATTGCGAAATGTGCTAACGTCCTGGAAAAATGAATTGAATTTATAAGTGTAATTTTTGGGCCTCAGAACCAATTATTTGGTTTTCCATTATTTCTTACGGGAAAATATGTTTAGTTTTCAAACTTTTCAGTGTTCAAACACAAACTTGGAGCAAATTGACTTCAACAACCAAAGTATCACTGTACTTCAAAATATGAAAGTACTGGCCTGGAGAATGTGGTCAACAGTACAACACTTTGCCTAGCATGTGCAAAGCTTTGGGTTCAAGCCTCAATACCACCAAAACAAAACAAAATACCCCAAAATATGCAAATTCTTCTGATGTGGAACATACAAGACGGTCATTTACTTTAGTTATTTTGCCTTGGAAACATACACGCCGTAAAGATTATCACTCTGATAATTCAGACTCCTTTAAAACAGAATTAACAGCTACATTTATTTACAAGGAGATAGATTCCCCTAAAATTGAAATTACCACAGATTTATATTTCCAGAAAAAGTGAGAGTCCTCCAATACCCTTAGAATGGCCCTGTTTGTTTCACAAATGATCCTTATTCTAGAATACTCTTCCAAGTCTTGTGCTCATACCCAGAGAAAACTTATTAAATCTCCATCTCTCTTGAACATCGCCTTCCTCAGACAGTTGCTCCTCTGTCTTTCAACAATGGGAAAGAGCCCTGGAATCTGAATCCTCAGATTTGACCAACTGTAGTCAAAAATATGCAAGATAAAAAAATTCATCTGTATTGAATATACACAGATATTTTCCCTATATTTATTCCCTAAGTAATATGGCATATGACTTTTTTTTTTTTTTTTTTTTTTTTTTTTTTTTTTTTTTTTTTTTTTTTTTTAGGTTTTTTGAGACAGGGTCTCGCTTTTGTGGTTCAGGCTGGCCCTGAGCTCAGCCTCAAACTCACATCACAGCAATCCTCCTGCCTCTGCCTCCCGAGTGCTGGGATTACAGACGTGAGCCACCACGCCCAGCACTGGGGTATGTGGTACAGGTTGCTGCTGGGCGTGAGTCTCCACACTCAGTATGGTGTGTGGTGACCAGGGAATCGAACCCCGGGCCCTTGCGCTTGCAAGACAGGCGCCGGAACCACTGAGCTAACTCCTCGGCCCCATAATGACTATTTTTATAACACTTACATTGCATGAGGTATCATAAGTAACTTAGAGATGATTTAAAATATATAGGAAGCTATGCACAAGTTCTATGCAAATACTACTCCATTATATAAAAGAGTCTTGAACATCCTCAGACTTGGGGGTGTCCAGGAGCCAGTTCTCTTCAGAGATCAAAGAACAACTAAACTTGGTGCTGTTACCCTTGTGAAAATCCAAAGAAGTAAATAGTGTTACGCCCAACCTACAGATGGAAAGCCAGAGACCCAGAGAGATGAAATAACCTGCCCAAATCACACGACAAATACATGATGAGCCTTGGACTTGAATCCATGCCAGCGTAAACATCCAAAGAACCCCACCCTTCCTCCACTCTTCTCTTTTCTGAGAAGGAAGTTG
>PVIR01011441.1:0-39703 GCA_004026965.1 Petromus typicus
ATGTTTATTTTCTCATACTAGAGAAAAAATGTGATATGTACCTATCTGTTCCCTATTTATTTCACTTATGAGAATAACTTCAAGGTATGTCCATTTAAGTATAAATGATTCAAACTTATCATTTTTATGGCAGAATACTATTCCATTCTGTAGAAGAACCACAGTTTTTTTATCCAGTCTCCAGTTGATGTACATTTGGATTGTTTCCAAGATTTAGCAATCACAAACTGAATTAAAAGACTCATATCACAGTGGCATATGTGCACTCATGTTTATGGTAGCTCAGTGTGTGAAAGTCTAATCTTTTGATCTTGATATAGGATAGGAGGACCCAATGCTGCCTGGTATTTGATGAAATTCATAGAATATATTATAAAATCCCAGGAATAAAGAGAGAACTAAAGAAAAATACATTTTAGAGTCCAGAGAGACAAAAACAGTGACAAGGAGGTGATGAGCACCCAAGAACCAGGTTTCATGAGCAGGACTTGTGAACACATCTTAGTCATCTCCACATCATGAAGCTCTTGACCCAAAATGTAACTCACTTCCCCTTGTCTGGTTGACATGATTTCCAAGAAGTAATAGCTGTTCTCTTGATTGAACTGGGAGATCCTAGCCAAATGCTCAATATTAACCTTGATTTCTGTCTGAGGATATTTCCCAGCATGGTACTTTTTCACTGTGTACTTCATAAATGAGAGGTTTGTCTCCAGTTTAAAAAAAGAAAAACAAAATAATCTCATTACTTAGTGATCTTTTGAGGCCCATGTTGAACTGTAGTGTCAAAGTCACACTGTGAATTTTATCTGAGTTAAATTAGTGCTGTACTTGTCCTCAGAGACTGGTCATCAGCTAGGAATGCTTCATATGTAATGGACTATGTTATATATGTTCCTCCATAAAAACTGAGTCTTAACAAAATCACTTTTTACATCACCAGTAAATATATGTGAAAATGTGTTCTGTTACTAAACAATAAACCTGCTACAAGTTTGTTTGTTTGTTTGTCTGCTTTGTCTTTTTAGTTAAGAACTGGGATCCAAATTCAGACCCACATTTATTCTCAAATTCACCTTCTTATTCACTTGACTGCTCTGCTCTTTGGCCAGTGCTACAAGAAGTAAACGGACTGTGATTTCAGTGTGTTATTTCCCACTCCATGTTCTTTGCAGCCTGGGGTCCTCCTGCACCACCAGCTTCTGCTTGTCCTCCAAAACCCAACCATTCACCACCCCCACAGGACAGTGAGACTTCCATCTCCTGGAGTCTAGTTGTAAAGTGTTTCCCACAATGTCCTTTCTAGGATTCTGATGTTTGCCCAAACATCAATCATTTTAGACATTCATAAATTACTGAGAGTTGCAATTTTGTAATCTGTGATTGAGATTGAGCTGCATTCTAAGTTGGAGAAGACATCTCCTTTATCAATGTCGCCAAGGAAGTGTTTAATTCCTGCCCCTATGCTGATGTGAACAAGTTCCTTATGAACATTTGTCCCTTTTTAATGTCTACATAATGTTATGTTATATAGGGTTAAAATTCCATAATAAAATGAATTTAGGACTATAAATACTTCCTTTCAATGTGTGAAGGTGAAAGCCAGGGTTGGCTGGGCTGGAGTTCAGCCCAGGCTGCTTTATAGTGATTCCTCCCTCAGCTAGAACTACACAATCAATCCAAAGTTTCCAACTTCTCTGCATACTTCAATCAATCTACAACCACCTACCTCTCTATATGCTTCAACCAGTCCACAACTGACCTGACTCATATGGACAAAACTTCTACCATTTACTAGGTAAGTGTGTATTTTGCAATAAAAGTGGAAGCGTTCTGTGAAACTCCCCTGGAGTCTGCATGTTGACTGTGCACACTCAACACATTAGTTTGAATTTTCTTCACCCCCAAATTCACAACAACAAATATGACTTTCAAATTTCAGTTGAAATGTTCCTACAAATATTCAGCATCATATTAAATTTAATGATGGATTATTTGATTCCATGATGATTTGCAAGTTCTATACAGCTTTTTAGTTGAATTGTTGGACATTTCATTACACAGCAGTGTGCTGTGTGAAAATCTGTGCAACTGTAGTTTTTAACATTTGCATAATGTCTGCATTTAATTCTGCCTTTCTGATACCTTTTCAAAACCTTGATAACACCATTCTTTTTTAGAATAACTGACAGGTATAGAAATATTTCTTATCATTACTTCTTTTATTCTTAATTTGTTCTCTAAAATATGAAGCCCCAAACTTTAAAAGTAAGCACAGAAGCCAGATAATTTCCCCAAATGTTTAAATCAATGGTAGTAAATAGTTAATCAAATTATTCCAAAGGCCCTTGCATAACTTTGAATTATCTTCTCTTTTGTCATTTTTTTCTGTCCTTTAGCCTTCTTTCACTGTAACAGACAAAAATCAAAATAGTTAAGTTGCTAATTCTGCAGATCCAGTGCGATCTCCTTATCCCTGCCTTTCTTTCTGGGTTCTGTCATATCTGGATCTTGCCATCATCTCTGGCTATTGAGATACTTGCCATTCTTCAAACTGAAATTAGCTTCTAGACTGTGTGGTTTCCTGGTATTTTGCTCAGTGCCTTCTGCACTGTGTGTTTTCACAGTGATTTCATGTTTATGAGAAATATGGGAAAATGTATC
The DNA here is from genome assembly GCA_004026965.1 of Petromus typicus. Taxonomy (NCBI): domain Eukaryota; kingdom Metazoa; phylum Chordata; class Mammalia; order Rodentia; family Petromuridae; genus Petromus; species Petromus typicus. Next base: position 2,665 of record PVIR01011441.1, read on the forward strand.
CCTAAATCTCTTAAATGTGGAATAATTTTGTTAGATTATTAAAAAGAAAGTACTATTGCACTTCATGTAAGACTAGAGATATTAGATAATTCATTTATAGAAATATTATATATATATATATATATATATATATATATATGTGGAAATACTTTATATATATGCCGAGTGTTAGGTAAAAACATGAGTGGATGATACAGGCAAGAAACAGAGGTACGGGTGGAGAGGGTGGGGCACAGAATCTGGCTGCTGTGGCTCCCCACGTGCAGCCCCAGCGTCCTCCCCAGCTGGCATGGTCGGGCCCTCCGTGGACTCTGGAATCTTCCCCATTGCCTGTGAAATCTTGTCCCTGTGACATCTGCATCTGCCTTTTCCTCTGTATCATTTAAGATTATTTAATCGCCCCACATGCTGGCTGTATTTATGTATTCACTCACCACACACCTGCACCTCTCTGATGGTGACTTTGTGATTGTTACACATTTTTTTTCAAAAATAAAATTACAGTGCAGTGAAACACATTTCACAACCTAATTAAGGAAGGGGGAGGATGGGGAACTGGGAGAGAAAACGCCATCTCATTTTGGTCAGCGAGCAGCGCTGGACGCAAAGCTGAGCCCCCGGTGTCATGCCTTATATTCAGTCATCCCTGCAAAGCCTCAAGTGACAAGCCCCAACCTCTGAGCACACTGACCCTGCTCGGTGTGTGTGTTTCGCTCTTCCTCTCTGTGTCAGAGAAAATAAAATAGCTCTTCTGATGGGAGATGACAGAGTCAGTTTAATATTTCAAGCTTGTTTTGTGCCTTAAAAATTGAAGAAAATGACATGGGAAAAAGTATTCATTTTCTATCTCTTGCCCTCAACTCTTAAATACTTTATAAGATTTACTCATGTGGGAGGTGCAAGAGAGACAGATTCTTTGACTTTCATTTCTGTTTTAAAACAGATTTTTAAAGAAACAATTTGCAGTGCAAACTCAGTGACAAAGTCAGGTGCAATACAAAGAAATGGAAAATGAGAAAATGTTTAGGAGGGAGTCCTCCTAAAACACAGATATTTAAACTAGATCCTTAATTTTGGTTCTTAGAACTTGTATCAACATTGTGATAAAATTTTATGTTAAGTTTCTCTATGGTTTAAAGAAATAAAAGATACAGAAGCTAACATTAAGTGCATATTTTCTATTTTCCTGGGACTCTTTTTATGCATCTTGTATGAAACAGGTTATTCAATACTTTCAACTTTATAAGGGAAATATATTTTTTATTATATCAATTTTTCTGCTGAGAAATTATAGGCCCAGGGTAGTAGCGAAACTTCTCATATCTTTGCTGAGAAACAAAGGAGCAGAGCCACGATTCAGACACAGTCAATCTGATCTCAGGGACTTGATTTTAATATCTGAAATGGAAATTTAAAAAGACTGAGTTTTTCAGGAATACAAATATGTTCAGAGTGCATTTGGGAGGCAAATGACATACAGAAAATTTGAATAAAGAAATTTTAGTATACAAAGTTATTTAGTACACAGTCAAAAACCTAAGGCAAAGTAAATTGGGAAGAAGGGTTTCCCACTGTACAAAGTGCATGTGTTTATTTTACTGAGAGATGGAATCTGAAGCCCGTTGGATAACAAAGAAATTTCTCAATTTGTCACAGATGAGCATGGCAAACGGACCACCTTCACATGACAGACAAAGCTGAGGGGGATCACACCTGCTGAGTGCTGCAGGTAAACCTGCTGGACTATCTTGTGCCACATTCAGCTGCAACAATGTGAGCCCCTTATAAAATTCTATTCCTTCGCTTATAATACTGATTAAAGAAACCTCTCCACAGAAATGAGATGTGGATCTTTTATAATAGAGTGATATATTCTTACAACAACCAATTCATCCATTACATAATAAGGATATTCTTATAGCTCATTTGTATTATTAGATTCATAAAATAACCTTTTAGCTGAGGCAGCATTGCAGCTCTGTGTGTGAATATAATTACAGAAAATGTTAATAAAAAAAATTAAATTAAAACAAAGAAAAAATGTTTGCCTATAAATGATAGATGAGTTGAGATGTCTTACATAATTAAGATCTACACTATACTGAATCTTTCTTAACAAATAAAAAAGCATTTTAAATATTTGAAAAATAAAATAAAGTACAATGTTATGCCATATATCTGGTCATCCCTGCAAAGCTTCATACAGTGGTAGCTATGGCTGTGGGGTGGTGACAGCATCACAGGTGTCTGACACTCGTCACTGGACTGGCCCACTCATGGGTTTAGGGTTGGGTGTGGGTTTGGGAGGTGAGGCTGCTGGGAGCAGGTGAGCCATTGTGGGTGCAGAGGGAGCACCCACACTTTCCCAACCTATGAGACTTCCCTCCTGCCTCACCAGAAACCTCTTCCCCTCTGCCCTGCCAGTCTCAAGGGTTCTCCTCCCTTGGAGTGAGCTGAAGATGGACAACCAATGTGACTCCTGGGTGTTGGGTATTTTGTTTCAGCAAGGAGATAGTAACTAAGACAATAACCTGCTATGGTAAGGATTTCATACTGGTTTCTCTGAGACTTGATTTTAGCTGTCCCTGCTTTAAATATTGTTTCCCTAGTCCACTCTGGTGGCAGTTACTTGTAATCCTAACAGAATAGGAGGGGGTCAAAATGGATGATAAGGTTGAGCCCAGCCTGCAAGGCTCAGCGACTTAGTAAGGAACTGTCTCAAAATGCAGAGGAGGCAGGTGATGCAGTTTTGTGCAAAAGCCTTGAGTTTAGTCCTTAGCACAACAAAATATATGGGTGTGTGTGTGTGTCTATGTGTGTATATGTTTAAATAATTGTGTTTGTTAATTAAATGCAGGTTTATAGTGGAAGGCTGCATACTTTCTTAGTATGGGGTGTTATGCTTGTTAGGATTATTGTAATTTGATAAGTATTCTCGGCACACAGGGACTACAAAAGCAATAGATCTTACAAATGAATGGTTACTCCCCTTTAAAATTGATCAGGGGTATTGCAAGTGAATTTTGACGTACATAAATCTTTTCCAAGAGATAAATGTCTCCTACTGCTCTAGTCTCTCATCCTCTATCTTCTTCACCATATTTATGAACATTTTGACTTTCACCTCACAGAAAACAATCAAGTCACCCCCCCCCCCGCCAATTCCATTTCCCAGGGAATAATCCCAGTGACTGTGGACACAAATCTATCTCTACTGCTCAGATCCAGTGTCACCATGCGCCTTCCCGGCACAGCCAATGGCTCCGCCGTGCTTTTGTTCTTGGCTTTTTATTTGATGCTAAATACATTCGTCACCAGGACACAGTTCTAATAAACTGTGACAGGGTGTTTGGGAATTAGTCAGGCTTCTGTGGTGCTCAGTGCCAGCTCCACTCACGGAAGTACTCAGGGATTTGCCGTGCCATCGTTTGATCTAAGGGAACTGTCATTGCTCGTGGCAGTGCCTTTCAGACCAGAGCACAGCCTGGAGCCACAACACCACTGGACCTGGAGCCCTGCAAGTAGCTCTGCTTCACTCTGCTTTCCTGCAGGCTCCTCTGTCCCAGGTCGGGCTCTCCTGCTGCAGAGGCTGCCTTGCTCAGGGCAAGGTTGTCATTACAGCTTTTGCACTAAGTGAGAGAAAGGAAGTGTCCACAGGCAGGTTTCTCAAAGCCTGTAATTAGATACCTGTTTTTGACCTGATTCTGTTATTGGTTGCCTGCTCTGTATTTTCTGCTAGCTTTCATTCAACAATCAATAGTGATGCCATATGATAGTTTAAGTGACTAAAAATAAATTGATTAATGACAAAAATGGTTGTATGTGACACAATGGGAAAATCATACTGTACAGAACTCAAGATCTCTGAGGCTAGGCTTTGAGACTGTAACGATGGATATAATAGAATTTCCAATTATTAAAAAAAAAAGAGTTCAAACATTATGTTGTGCTTTTCATGTATCAATCTGTAAATAAATTGTAGATTTTTATACTTAACCAGGAAATCTTACTGGTCATGTTCATATCTAGGGGAATATTAAACTCCAAGAAATTATGATGTGTTTTAATTCACGAAAAAATAGTGTTAAGATGAAAATTTGTACTAATTATAATATCAAGTGGGCATCTCAATTGTTCTGAAGCATTTAAAAGGCATTTGCCTGCAAACATGGAAGGGAATCATTTGGTAGCATTGCCAAGGAATTGAGTTTTATTTTGAAAACTGAGCCCATTCATGAGGAAAAGATTGAACCTGGGACCAAGCGGAATTCACTTGTCAGACGCAGTGCAGAGCACAGCATAAAGAAGATAAAACTACAGGTCACAGAATATTTTAACAGATGAGGAGGAAGCATTTTACAAAGCTCAACATCCATTTGTGTTTAAAAATTCTAAAAAACAGAAATGATATTATGACTGGAGACTCCACAGCGTATGATATCACACACACAGTGAAAGATCATTGAACTTAGAGCAGAGAGTGTCTGGACCACACCAGCTGTGAAACTGCATATGTAACTTTGTGGCCTGATGTCCCTTGATAAACATATTAACAGAGGGTTGAATTACACATTTCAATCTCTTTTGTTAATATAAAAACTATCAAAATGAGCAAGGCTTATTGGTCCTTTCTGCTTGAAGTGGCAGTTACATGTGGAACAAATAAGAACAGAAATGCTGGGAAGAGAATGAGTCTCTTAAGGGATCTATAGTTTGAGAATGAGTTTCTGACAAATGTATAGAGCACTGATTTTTCAAAACTTCTGATTATTCTTAAGACCTAAGGGCATTTTACATAGAGAATCAGTAAACTCTTAGAAGGAGAAGTCAGAAGGAAAATGATCTGAGACATATCTTCTCACTCCAATTAGGGAATGGAGTTTGGAAGAAAAGATCAGAGTAACTTGAGAAAAACTAAAACTATTGGCATTATTTGCCGTATATTTATATTTTAAAATGTACTCCTGAAGACTTTAGGGTTATAATTTGAGATGATGTGTAATTCTAGCTGTTCAGTGTATAAGAAACATTGCACTCAATTCAGCATTTGCACAAAGGGTAAGAACACAGAAATATAACAAATATCCATTAAAAATTACTACATTTCAGTCTTATATCAGTCTTTAAAGTTTTCCTTGTTCATACTCTGACCATGTCAGTGAGGTGCACATTATTATCTAGCGTTTTTTTTAGTTGAGAAACATGACCATCAGGATTTGTAATCCGTCCCTTCCAGTTTAGTACTTATAGTTTTGAACATTAGTAAATTGGTTTCTAATAGAAACAAAACATATATATAGGAGCATGAGGGGTTGGCGGGAGGGTAGGGGCATGGAAAATTGTGAATCAAGATACGCTATGTAGAGAGGTTTGGAGATGTCTTCTAGAGAAGAAGTAGAATGGTTTAAACCAAGCTTGATGGGAGTTCCCACTGTTAAAAGTCCAAAGGTCAGAGGGTAGGAGATTTTGCTCAGTGATCCTGGCACCTGCCTAGCAAGCACAAGGTCCCAAATTCAATCCCTGGTAACCACATACCAAGGTGTCGAGTAGCTCAGGCCGGTAATCCCAGCACTTGAGAGGCAGAGGCAGGAGGTTTGCTATGAATTCAAGGCTTGCCTGAGGTACAAAGTGAGTCCAGACACAGCTTGAACTACAAAGTGAGACCCTGTCTAAAAAAAAAAAAACAAAAACAGAAACAAACAAACAGAAGCCAAAAGGTCAGAATACTGATAGGAATGAAGAAAATAAAGGTCAGGTTTAGGACATCTCAGTTAGGAATGAGAACAACATTGGCAGTTGCATTAGACCCCTGTGTGTTATATTTTCATCAAAACACCCTCCCACAACACACAATCCACATTGTGTCCTTATCCTAAAATTTTCTGAAATTGAGATTAAGGGCAGTGAACTAAGTTATCTGGCAGAAGAATCTCAAAGCGACACTGATATTAGGATTTGCTGCTGGAAAATGCTTACTGCTTTTCCCCACATCTATCATGAGACAGAGAAATAAAATGTCCCTTTAAATCATATGAATTTCACCAGAGAAGAAGTACCTGTAGGGTGGGCCCAAGGAGAGCATAGATGCTGAGAAGATTATCATAGAAACAAAACCAAGTACGTTACATACATCAGGAAAGACAACTCTGGAGGATCTTAGGAATGAGCAAGTCCTTGGTCTTCACAAGCCACAGGTGAGAACTGAAAGGCTTTGATTTGAGCAAAGAGCTCGACATAGAGTTTCTATGGAAAGGTTGCCTAGAAAGTTGGCTCCCTAGGATTTGCTTCACAATGCTTAACTATCCATGTACTTGGGGCTCTGAGGGTGTGATCCAAGGGGTTCCAATGACTGCTTGAGCTGGCAGCAGAGCCTGGTGTTATCTACATGATGCTGTGGCTTTATGGGTATACAGAATGCAAGAATTGTGAGGTCAGGCAGGTTTGCACCTTATTTCAAATGGCTCATGGTGAAGCCAGGCAGTATGTCCCTAAAGGGCAGGTGGTGATGCTATGAAAGTGAAGCCAACAGTACGGGGAGACATTGGCAACCTGGAGAAGCTTTAAACTTGGAACAGCTGAGTCAAGACACAGACTGTGAGCAGAACCAATACAAACTAGAGAATGGGAGAGCTGCAACTTCAGGAGCAGAGATGACCAGGCCCCTACAAATTCACATCTCACCACACTGCACTCAAGGTGCTGAACAAAGCGCTACAGGATGTAATATTTCCCCCCTTATTTTTGTCCTTCTTTGGTCCTGTTCTTTTAATGTCCCTATTTCTCCATTCTGAGATAAGGATTCTTATCCTTTGCCAGTGTATGTTGGCAGTGTTTTACTTTCTTTTTGATTTTTACAAAATCTCACAGCTAAGAGTTCTCCTTGGGTCATAGAGGAAACTATGAACTTGGACATTTTAGCCAACTGACTATTGACTGAAGCCTCAAAAGACCTTGAGCTGAAATAAATCTTTACTCGTGCAATTTGTGATTTTTGGATATTGTGTCATGGTGATGAGAAAGGGACTAAGAAAACTTAATCTATTAAACACTATTTTTATTATTAATTCCCATAGAAGCTTTAATATTTCTTCGGTATTATGGCATATTTTAGAGTCTCTGATTTATATGGAGTTCAAATTTAAGATCAGTAGCCTTAGATCCAGCATGAAAATTTGAGCATTTTTCTTCCTTATATGTTCTTTTCATCCTTCTTTCTTTCCCTTTCCTTTTTCCTTCCATCTCCTTTTCTCCTTCTCTCCCAGTCTCTCTTGTTTTTTTTTTTTCCTCCTTCTTGTGTCCTTCCTTTAGTTTTGAAATGGAAATCCATACATTATTTAGGCTGGCTTAAAAAATGATGATCTCCCTGCATCAGCCTCCTCAGTAGATGAGATTACAAATGCACACCATCACACTCAGGTGACATCAAACATCGTACTATTAAAGCTTACACTAAGAGTTCATCCTACTCTGTTGTGGAGAGTGGCACTTTTCTGTTTTGGGGTTAATTTCCAAAATATTATAAAGCACATATGCAAAGGGGATTGTAAACATCTTCAAATCCAACTATCTCTGGAAATTTTCATCTTTTCAAATTCATTGTTTTTTTACAAATTAAAGGAACATAGAGATTTAGTAACTGTTATTTACAGAGTTCCTACACTTTCAGAGAACTAGAGTTTAAGGCCCTGGAAGCATAAATTTATTGAGAGAGCCTTTTTGAGCTTAAGCCCCTTACGAAACAGGATGTACGTGTATGTATACACCCACATAAAACTTCACTGAAACACACAAGAGACTCAATATAACAGACACACTGGTTAGATATAATAAAGGTGCAATGTTGAGGGAATTATACTCACACGTCACAAAATAAACTGTACAAAAAGCTTCCAAGATACATCAAGGATTATGAATTAGAGTATATGCTAGATGGTGAAGAGGGCTCTTTAATCACATGTACAGGAAGATATAGGCCATATGGAGAAGTAGTATAGAGCTAAAATTTAAATCCTAAGAAATTTGATTTAACTAAAGTATAGAATGCATAAGAATTAGCATTAGACAATAAGACTAGAATGTTAAATCACTTTGTAGTACATTAATTGTTTAGTGACAATCCAACATAATTTCATATCAGTGTTTAATACTTACTGATTTACTTGAAAAGCACAAGTTTAAATGCCAAAGAAATAAGAAATATATCTCATTTCTCAATTTTTTTGGGGGGGTTGGAATATAGGGCCTTGCACATGCTACACAAGTGCTTTCCTCCAGTTTTTCTTCCTTCCTTTCTTCCCTTCCTCTTCATTTTCTTTTCCTTCCCTTACTTTGTTCTTTGTACTACAACATCATGTAATATCAATGTAACAATAAAATCAATGTAATATTTAATAAGTAAATTACATAAATATTGTAGAAATTAAATTATTTTTATTTTCTGTGCAAAAATGTCCATTATTATTGTACATGACATGAATAGAGAAAAAAAGAGGTGTGAAATTTACCTAGAGAAAGTAGCAAAGTGGTAGTGTTCTTTAGGTAGTTTTGGAAGATGAGTGCAGACATCTAAGCCTTTCCATAGAACTGTAGCATTATGCAGGCATTTATATAAATAAATCCTTCCTGGAGTCATAAGTTTAACCTTTTCTCTGTTGTCAGTAAAGGGCAATTTTCAACGTATCATACAGGTAAAAAGTAACTAAGAAAATCAATCAACGCAGTGATATCAATCTTCCTCTGCTCTCTTCACCTATGACAAATAAGACTTAGGATATAATTCTTACATTGGTCTTTCCAGTGTAAGACATAAAGCCTAAATCATGACCAGTACAGTCATCATTGTGCTGACAAAAGGCTTCAAACTGAGGTGATCCCAAAGCAATGACAGCTCTTCAGTTGAAATATCTGGTTTTGTATTTGACAGTGATGGTACTATGGTGCACAGTAGATTTTAAGCTTTTAGTAGCAAGAAGACAATTGTTTTCTACAACAAAATGAAGAGTTTGACTGTCTATGTCCCAATAAAACCTCACTTATTAAATCAGGCAGAAAACCAAATTTAGCCTTCCGATCAGTTAGCTCAGTGTTCTTGTCACTGAAACACTGTACACATGTACCACAATTTAAAGGAGAAAAGGTTTAATTTGGTAGACTTTTTTGGTGGATTCAATCTATGACCATTGGTCAAAGCTATACAATGCTTAGAAGAAGGGCATGGGGGCAGAAAGATGCTTAGTTCGTGAAATCTGAGAAGCAGAACTGGTGCCTCAGACAGAGAACCAGAGGTAAGAGATAAGACATAGCTAATACTCAAGGTCATGACCTCCTCTGACATACTCAGAAGTGAATTGCAACTTAAAAGCCCATCAAGTTGTCACAATAAAGCTTAATTGGCACATGTCAACTGTTGTTGATTTAATACCCAAATACACTTCTTAAAATAATATTTTCCAGTAATCTCAGCCAAGAAACATGACTGTAGTTCTGCTTTGCCCACAACTGAACGCATAACTGATTACTTTCCCAAGTCTCCAGTTCCAACTTTATTCAAAAGTTCAGGATTGTATCTCTTCTAAGAGTCAAGGTCAATTATTACTTCAATTGTATATTAAAAACGTATTTCAAAATCTCAAGCATTAATGCTATAGAATAAGCTTTCTAATCCAAAATGATTGAATCAGGACATAGAAAAGAATCAGGCAAAAATAAGACACATTGAAGCAGTACAAAAATTCAATACTATAGGTCCATGTGGAGAGCAAGATATGTGAGATGTTAAGCCCTGGTGACCCTATTCCAGGGACATTGCTTGTCACATTCCACGGATACCCTCTGTGGCTTCATTTGACTCATGATCCACAGCTTTTCTAGGCAGAGAATCCAAACTCCCAGCATCTCTGACTTCCTGGAGTATCTCTTGTACCAGTTACTTCATTCTCATATTTTACTTCCCTATCAGGGCTCCTTGTTTGGCTTCCAATGTTCTCCTTTGAAATCCTAGCTCCATCTCCCTGACACCGCCACTCCTGTGTCCTACCTAGGTCAGTAGAAGCAGAATCTCATAGACTGCAGTGAGATTTGTAGAGAACAGAAGCAGTAGCCAAGCCCCATTGGTCCATGCCCGCAATAGACGCTGAGCTCCTCTATGGCTGAAGACCATGAAATGAACTCTGGAAACCAGTTCTACAGGGGTCTCTTCTTAAGGAGGGATATGAGGCATGCTTTTCCCACATGAAACACCTACATATGTATGCCTTGGGCTTTCAGCGCCTGCTCATTTTTGAGATGTTCTCAAGCATCTTCCTTCTTCTTCTTTCATGGTACCAGTCTCTTCAGCAGCTACTTTTCTGTTGAAAACAATTAAATGGATACTTTCTCCTGGAAAAAAATAAATTTAAGTTTTCAAACATTTTCGCTTGCCTTTTTGTTCCCAGTTCTCACTATAAATCTTACTACAAGCAGCAAGCAGCACCTCTGCCATGTAGGCAATACGCAGAAATAATTTCTGCTAGAGTGCAGTGTGCATGGCCTCTAGTCCAACTGCTGATTTGATTCTTATTCCCAGTTTATACCTCTTGCATTATTTTCCACTGTCTTCAGTCTCATCAACATGCTGGTCTTGCCACGTGGACCACAATCACCTATAAGCTCTGCTTTCTGAACTGTAAGGCTTCTCTCAGCCATCTCTAAACCTGCCCCAAGTCTACCTGTAAAGCTCATGCAAAACTTCTGAAATAGATGGTCAGCTACGAACTTAGCAATGTCAGGGATGTCTCACCTGTTTTGGCGCCAATTTTCTATATTAGATTTATCATTACTGAGACACATTTCCTGATACAACTTAAAAGAAGAAGAGTTTAATCCAGCTCATTGTTTCCAGGGAGGCAGTCTATGGTTAGCTGGCTCAAATCAGAAACCTCATGGTGGAAGCAGATGCTGGAGCAAAGGCACTTCATTCATGATGGCCTGGAATCCAGTCAGGGCGACAGTGGTGGAGATGCAAGAGGTAGGTACCAGATAAAATGTCTAGGGATGTGCATCCGTGACCCACCCGGCCACATCCCAGAGTGTGCCCCACCAGTTTCCTGGGTGGTCCCCAAACCAATCCAATGGACTGAATAAAGCTTACTTCTCCTTCCTTTATCTAAAGAGATCACCCATTTTCATTTATTTTGCATCATTACCAAGCCTTCTTTCCCTAAGTATTGTTAGTTGTCTTACTGAAGCGTTTCATATCACGTTTGTATTTATTCATTGTCTGTATCTTCCAAAATAATTTCATTTCCAAAATGAAAAAGATCATTGTCTTTTCCATCCCCTTATTCTCAATTCCTGGAATACCTCTTGGTAGATTTTATGCTATTACACATTTCATTGTCACCCCCAGTTATTTACCCCTCTTTCTACCCATACTTTTGGATCTTACTGTTGGGCTTCACATAACTTCAAAAGTGGACCGATGGTATAGAAAGTATTAAGTCTGAATCTAAGTATCAGCTGTTATTTTGAGACTGTTTTGAATCTCTGCTATCATCAAAAGAATATAATATTCTAGTTATTTGGCTAATTGAAGCAAAATGCTGAACTTTGGAGCATCATGGAAGTAGTCTATAATATTTTTAAAAGACATACTTTTGCCACTACATTGAGAAAAAATATCTTTATTGAAACATTCCACTTATTATTTGAATAGTACATGTTTCAATCATGTACTAAAATCCTGACTAAAATCCTTTCTTGACTGCAGACAAGTATGGTCACTTTTTTTTTTTAATACTTGGCACATCAAAAGAAGTGAGTTAATGCAGTCTAACACTGTAATTTTCCTTGGTGTGGCCTAGATATGTCACTTTCCATATTTTCCTCTTCATTACTATTTCATTGATCTTACCACCACATCTGTATCTGCTTTTTGGGATTTCAGAACAACTAACCAAATTTCTACTTCCAAGCCACTCAAAGGGGAAGGCTTTAATCATAGACTCCTTCATTATGCAAAATGCTGAACCAGGGGAGACAAGTATGATTTGGGATTTTGCTGTCCATTTTTCATGACTACTAAAGGGTTAGAGCATCATGCACTTTTGGAAAATACTTCCAGAGCAGCATTGAATTATTAATTTCTAATTATACATGGAATAAAAATGTACATTTTCTAATGGACCAGGAGCTGGAACTTAGAAATCTGCAATTCTAGGATGAGTGTTCCTCCAGATACATATGAAAGGCATCTTAACCTTGCTATATAAGGTGACTGAAAACTTTCTATTATTGTCCAACATTACATTTCTTCTTTGTCTCCTTGGAGCTGCAGTAGGGAGATATTTGCAGTAGTGACAACATGATATTTGAATTTATTTTTATCATGGTGTTAGCTTTTTAACACTTTTCTACATTTTGATATTTGCTCGGTTTTCTTTCTTTGTTTACAGTATTAGCCTATCAAATATAATTATTTTCTTAAACGTATTTTCTTAAAATCTTAGCTTTTATTTTTTTCATAATTCTACATTCTTTCATGCACTCTATTTTCTTTGTATTTCTAGTCCTTTAGAGACCTTTATATATGCTAACCCTTACTGCATAAGGAGTGATGATTCTGCTGTGAAGTGGTGGAATTCTTTAATTTCAACAGACAGCCAAAGCTGTTAAGTAGCACATGTGAATGCCACACGGTGGTGGAGGACCATATGGGTAAGGATGGATACGGATCTTGTAAGAGTAGTGAAAGGGGTGCACACAGATTAAAGGAGGTGACACTTTCTCTTTAGATCCCAGAGGTTCCTGGAGTTTGTTTCCTGAGATGTTAATGAGTCTGTGAAGAAACGGAAATAATATTTCCTCTGAGAAAATCACATTGTGTTGAAATTGAAGTTCTTATAGATCAGGATTAAGGAAAACATCCGCGAGAAAGAAGTACACAGGGAGTGTGCAGTCTTCCCCGTGGAAGCCTCTGAGCTTCCCTGGCAAGTGCGCGTGACCATCTGGCAGTTCACAAACTCTTTAAGTATATGGAGTCTTCGTGTACACAAAACTGCATAGACAATGCTTTTCTCTTCTTGCCACAGTTCACCTCTTACTTCATTTACTCTGATCCATGGTGTTTCTGACATTGAACCTGAGCACAGTTTTGTTTGTGGGGCTGGTTCTTGGCATGGATACACTCATTGGATTTCATAAGCAATCATATTTCTCCAACATAGACTTTTCCCTTCATACTTCAGTCAACAGCGTGGTCTAATGATTTATTCTGGCCCCAAACCATGGAATGGATTCTCAATGAAAGCCGAGTGGGCAGTTCTTTTTACTGCGTTGGCTCTGAACTCAGACTCATTAACAAAATGTAGAGGTTTTGTGAGATGTCTGCTCTCATATAGTACTAGAAAAAAATTTAGCTGCAACTGATGTTGCTTGTTAATTTATTCACTTTCCACGTCACTGCATTATCAGTTTGTAGAAAAATTCAAGACCCAATGTTGTTTTCACTCTCTTAGGGGTGCAAACCTCTAAAATGTAATCCTAACCCTTTAGATAAGGGATTAAGAATTTAAGTCTTGCTAAGCAATTAAAAAATGTCTGAAATACATTTTGAGCTTTTCATGGTTTGGTCATGTGGACAGACATCTCACTGAAAGGTCAAATGTGTAGATAATTCAAGACTGGATGTTTTGGATACCATCCTCTAAAGCTATGACCTTTACAGTGTGTTTATTCAGAATAACCAGACTACACTTTTGAGACATTAGGCTGTTATCTCACTGATTTCAGAGTTCATCACTAGTGCGTGTCATGTACATAGTTCTTTAGTTGAAAGATGTTAGGGAGAGATATTTTCCACAGTCAATGCGGGAAAACGCACACCTGTAAATAATAAAAACAGCCACTTGGATAGTCAATAAAAATATAAACTGTACTTCTGACTACAGGGCTTCAGATATTCATATTAAAATATTAATTACTCCTTTTAAAGGGTTGTGGATTATTGTTCTCATACAAAATTTTATTTTATTTTGGAAATATCTTTCTATATTTCTTTTTTTAATTGAAATCTTTATTGGTACATTACATATATGCATCATAATTGCACTCCACAATGGGTATTTCTACCAGTATAAGACACAACTTAATTCTCATTGTTTCCCATAGCCCCACCCACCCTTCCACCCCCCATATACATACAATTTGTTCCCTTTCTTTTTTGTTATAATCTCACTATATTTCATGTTTAAGCCTTTTACTTATTTTCTAATATATGAAAGTAGAACTTTTTTGAATAAACACTTTCTTAGCTAAAATAACTCTTGAGAGACTGTTTTCATGTATCAAAAGAAACATCTATCATAAAAAGATGAACATGAACTATGAAATACATGAAATATTTTCTATGACATTTCTTACTCTGTGAAGTCATTTGAGGCAGTATTTCCTAGGCAAAATTAAAAGCTTTCATTTAATGGCAGAAGAGTAATTATAGAGAAATTAAAATAAAATGAGAAGACTCAGATACTAAGAATGTCACAGGATTCTAAGGTGCTAAATGCATCAAGAGATACCAACATGTGAAAGTTTGTTTTACGTCTCACAGTTTCTCCATTCTTAAGGTTAAAGCCAAGCAGCTGTTACACATGTAGTCTAAGAAGTTTATGTTACCCAGTTATAGTCATAAGAAAACTGTATTATGCAGCTGTTGAATGAATATTGATTTTGTTGGATCGTAGGAATGCGGAGCTCTTCTCCACCCTCTCTAGCTCCAGCCCTGTGCCAGGGCACGGGGACTTCATTAATACCCACCTGCTGTGCTGCTCTGCCCTGTTTGTTTTCCAATCCATCAGTCTCACTCATTTCTGCTGTGTCGAAGCAAATCAAGCTTCCCTTCACATGGACAAACAGTTCTCTGTATTAATGTTTCCCTGTGCAAACGTCTGAGAATATCAGTATCTCTCTAGCTGAAACTTCATGGCAAAATCATTTAATCTCACTGAAAATGAACCCGAAAGTGGCTCTTTATTTTTATTTCATTTTCCCCTCACTTCCGGTGTTTGTCTTGACCACTGCTCTTTGAATATTGAGTTGCCTTCTTTCATAAGAACTTTAGTAAGATCAGTAACTAGGTACACTTCGCTTTGCAGTGAGGTATTAAGAAAAGCTTCATAAATCTAATTTTCCATATACAAGGCCCATCACATCTCCCTCTAATTTTAATTGCAAATAGTTACATTTGGCTAGTTTGAATTATGCATACGGAAATGCATTCTCATTTCACTGTAAATTTTAAATTAAATTTTAATTGTTTTAGTGGCCTGAAAGGCCATTACAATTTAGGTATTTGTAATTTAGTAAGCTTTAAGCATATTTCTTCTTCCAAAACCATTTGTATAATTGGAAATCATGCAATTACTGGGAATTAATGTATTACTAAGGGGAATGGCTTCTGGTATTGCCGCCTAATGAATGACTTATTTTCTTCCAGTGATAAGGTAGGTATTACATAACTGCATTAGCTGGAATTCAACCTATAGTTTTGCTGGAAATGCTAGTACGGTTGTAGATAAGGAGTAGCTGCACGTGCAGCATGGAAGATGAGGACACGGAGCTGAAAGGAAAATCATATTAATCATGCTAAGTTTAGATGACATGATAGGAAAAGTTTCGAATCTCAATTGCATAGTTGTAGACCTCCGCATAACGTTGAGTGAATAGATGATCAAAAATTAATTTACATGAGAAACCAACACAGCTTTTGCCCTTCCTCTGGCCCTCTCTGCTCAGCTGCAACTACAGGGAGCAGAGCCCTCTGGAGCTCAGCCAGGCTCCTGCCGAGGGCTCCAGGAAAGGTCGGTTCCTGACTGCACCCAAGGGACCCAGAGGAGATGTCATGTTAAATTGTTCATTCATATGTAATGAAGTCATTGTCTAGCCTTTGTTTTGCTTTTTTTGTGTGGCTTTTATGTTTTTTAAGATTATGGATATAAGAAACTGGGAATTGAGCTTATGGCATTGTGTCTGTCTTGCAAGTGCAAGATCCTGAGTTCGAGTCCTACTCCCCCCAAAATAGTTATGGATATAAGGTTTAAAGCAAATATTATATAATATATATATATATATATATATATATATATATATGAGATGTATATATATATCTCATATGGTGGGGCAGGGTGAGGCAGAGAGAGAGATAAAGACAGGCAGCGATCTGATCACTGCAATGAAGCTAACTAATCAGTCCTCTTCGCAGCCCCCATTTCCACCTCAGCAGTCAATTCCCCACCGCCTCATTTGCTGATCAATGGAGGCTCTTTAATACTTTCTCCATAAGCCAGTGTCTCCGTGCGTTTCTAGTGCGAGGATCTGTTACTGAATTTCCAGAGTGGTTATGATTAACCAGCATGGACACTGCAGCAGTTCAGTTTTACCCCCAGCCCAGTGAAAGCGGAAAACCTCTCTAGGCATAAACAGATGGTACAAATTCATTCTCATAAAATCGAGAGGCTTTGCGTGCAAAAGTGAGATAGTAATAGGGCTCTTGGCAAGGAAAGGGCAGGAGGAGCGGTGCGCTCCACGGCCTGGTGCTCGAAGTCTGCAGCTGTGGGTGTTGGGCCCGGGTGACTTTGTCACATCCTCTTCTTCTTCCTGCTTCCCGGGTCTTCTTATCTCCCGTCTCTCTGCATTAAATCAGTATCACTTTTACGTGTTACAGATTCACTTTAAGTTCGGAGTGTCAAACAGATGGACTTATTCAGATCATAATGTTTGCAGATTTTTATTTATTTAAAGGCTAAAAGAAATAAAAAACAAAACTTCCCTGAGACCCAATACCTAACACCTGCAGATCAAAGGAAGAAAGGTTTATTTCAGCTCACCGTTTCCAAGAGTCTCAGTCCGGACTTTGCTGGCTCCAAGACAGGGCGGGTTGACAGGGACCAGTGCAGGGCAGAAACAGCTAATAGTCGGTTGAGCAGGAGGAAGAGGAGGAGTCTGGGAGGAGGACAGAGAAGGCTCTTTCCGTCCACGCCCCGGAGACCCCGCCCCCACCAGGCTCCACCTCTCAACTTCACGGTTAGCTAGGAACTCATCAGTGGACAAATCCACGAGTGAGCGTCACAGCCTTGATCTAGCCACGTGTCTGAACAGAAGGGGCTTCTGTGCGGAGTCTAGAGAATGAGTCAGGAGAGGAAGGAAGCGGGAGAGGGAGAAGTTATTCCAGTTATGTGAGGCGCTTCAGGATGAGCTTGTATATCACAAAAGGTGATGCAGGAAATAGTTACTTTGTAGCTGTTAGAGAAACCTCAAATTCTCCACCTCAAATTCTCAAATCTGCAAATTTTAGTTTCAAAGGAATACTTGAAAAATAATGTTAAAATGTTTAACTTGCACACAAGTAGATTTCTTTCTTTTCAGCAGTAATAAAAAATTCCCTGTTTTGACCGTTGTCTACATGCGGGGCGAACTGAGAAGCCCTGACACCATCAAAGGAAAGCACTGTTCAGTGAATAGTACACGTTACAATATTTGTAAGAGAGAGACAAAGACAGAGAGAGAGAGAGAGAGAGAGAATTGGGGGGACAAATGTACAGTTCTATGAAACAAGTCAAAGACCCTCTTGACAACATTCTTGAGAACAAATGAGAGAGCAAATGAGTCATGTGCCGAACTTTCATTGTTTTAACGTTCTCTGAAGGTAACTGGTGATAACCTACAATGAGGAGAGAGAGGAAGAGATAGCGACAGAGACTTAAGAACTCAGTTACATGCTGCTGTCTCCACAGACAGAAGACACGTCACCTATAGTTCTGCGAGAACACGGTGAAAATCGAGGTATTCAAGAGAATGCTGTTCATCATGCTTTATCCAACCATTCAAAGGAAATTAAAACTCCATTTCACAAGTATCATGAAATTATAATTAAAAGTGACAGTTTTTCTACAACTTCTCATTTTGGGTTTTGAATAATGCAATAATAGATGTGAGTTAAATTATACTATGCTATTGAGTATTACTGCATCATTTTTAATATGAAGATGTATAAAAAAGAAAATCTATTTAAGATCATGTGCAATTAATCTAATAATGGCTTAGATTATGAGGGTAACTAAATTATTATCATTTGATTTTATAATGTGCGTAAGACACTCATTTGTTTGTTTTATTATTCATTGAACGTGTTTAAGGCACCTGTTATACATAGGCGCTACTTTAGACACTGAATGTTAAAATGATTTTTGCAGCTATTATGAAAACAGATAATGTGCGATAGAAAAAATGTGCACAGTCATGGAATTGTGTGGAAGTTGATGACCTACAATGTGGTCTGTGGGCCAGCCGAACTGTAGTTACCTGTTAGATATTAGAATCAAAGAATCTCAGATTGTTCCTGAGTTCTAAAACAGTACATGCAGAATCTCCTGGATAATCCACAAAACTATAAAAGTTTGAAACAGAGTATGGCCAGAGAGAAATGATAGATAAATTTATCATATACATGTTACTTGCATTTTAATCCAGTAACTAAATTTTCTGTAGGTACCACCTACCAAAAGCTAAATGTTGTCAACATGCCATACATAGAGAACCATGTTATAATTTAGTGTGTCATTTCATATAAATTCAATCATGCTGCCTGTTTCTCTGGCCTACTGCTTACAGAGATATCACATTATTGCATGTTTTAATCTTGTGTCCATAAGCTGTTTGCCAAATGTGTCCTGGACTGCTAAATTATTTGCTGTTCATAGAATTGAACTCCACCTTTGGCTTAGAATACAAGAGTAGTGAAAACTTATCAGACACATCGTGTGCTGACAAAACACTGCAGATGGAGTTTGGGGACTGAGGGTGGTAAAGGACTGCAAGCTTAGTGAAAGGGTTACTTCTGTCTTCTCTGTGTGCTGAAAACTTTCACAGTGCTGATCCTAGCTGCGATGAGCAGCAGTTACTGTAGTTCTTTTTGGGGGCAATCTTCACATATTTGATCATTAAATCCTTCATTTGAAGTAGCTGCTTTCAGCCATTTTAGCAAAATTATTTTCATTTATTTTGAAAAATGATTTAGAAGAATCTGTGAAAGTGAATTTGTATACTTTAACTTAGAATATGTATGAAAATGTCATGTTTGATAGAGAGGTTAGGCATTATGATTCCAACCTTGGCGGTATGAGAGCATAATATAATGCTAGACTCTACCTTCCACTTTTTAAAAAAATATTTCATTATAGCTTTACTACAGGTTTTAAAATTTAATAATTGTTTCAGAATACTTCAGTTATTGAAGTAGATTTTTTAAAAGATACAATTTAAATTAACTCTGTAATCAGCCTTGAAGTGTTTTACAAATGTTCTGTTTAGATTTTCATCTTACTTCCAAGAAATAATAGTAGATTGCTTCTTTGAAAAGCAAATTTAAATCATATAGTTCTTTTGTAGTCAAGTCATCTTCAATATTACTTTTACTTGTCAACTATAAACATATTTAAAATTTCCAATATTGGTTTAATTAAGAAAATTGTTGTAGATTTACTGCTTAAACCTAGTAAAATAGTTTGTGTATGGAAGTGTAAAAATGTATCTGGTGATAATAATGAAATTATAAATACACATTTAAATATATTTGAAATAAATATATATTGTCAACGAAAGTAAAGAAAAACTACACTTTATTTTGTTATGTAATAAATCTTGTTTTTAGATAAACCTGTGGAAAAAAAGAGCTGTTATATGAAATTACATTATTATGAGTTGTATTATTATGAAAATGTAAAGATCCTTACAGGACTGTCATTCTCCAAACATATTATTGCACATTTTCCTTTTTTTTTTTTTTTTTTTTTGAGACAGGGTCTCCCTTTGTGGTTCAGGCTGGCCCTGAGCTCAGCCTCCAACTCACATCACAGCATCCTCCTGCCTCTGCCTCCCGAGTGCTGGGATTACAGGCGTGAGCCACCACGCCCGGCACTGTGGTATGTGGTACTGATTGCTGCTGGGTGTGAGTCTCCATGCCCAGTATTGTATGTGGTTACCGAGGATCGAACCCGGGTCTTTAAGTTTGCAAGACAGGCGTCGGAGCCACTGAGCTAAATCCCTGGCCCATTATTGGACATTTCTTACTAGAATAAGAATTTGCCAAAAATGATTTAGATGCCCCAATAAAGTGGAAAAACTACTACAGTTGCATCTGACTCAGAATATGGCATAAGTCACTTTAAGAAGTTAATATTTAATATAATAATTTGATATAAATTTTCCAGCTACTTTCACTGATTCACGGTAAATATCACTTAGTGACTCCTCACTATTAGTATTCCTTCTGTCTTCCTCTGACTGTATTGACCACTATGGTTACTTACTCCTCATGAGCTCAGTCATCTTTTATGTGACTGATTTCTGCATAACTAATACTGTGTTAAATACTTATACTGTGTTGAACACGCTTAGTTGTTTGGCATGTGTATATTCTAAGTGTCTTCTGTGGGGTTTGGGGGTAAATAAGCCATCACCCTAGGCTTTGGTGCCATGCATTGAGCTCAACTGGCTTTTCAGGACTGTGTGTAATCATTTCCCACCAATATATATGAAGTTCACCTTTTTTTGTGATTTAAGAGTTTAACCTCTCCTAAAAAGTTGTGTTTTGTAATCAGAGACATAGGAATTAAGTTTTACTATGAGAAATTCCAAAGAATGTACCACTTTCTTTTGGAGACCTGAAAAAAATGTTTGTTACTTCAATTTTGACAACTTGTATTAGAATGAAACAGACTAAAAAATATTAATATTTCAGTATTGCAGTTTACATAGCACAGGTTACAAATTAGTGAATTATACTTATTTTATGGTCAAAGACATAATTTAAATTGAAAATTAGAGAAATTAAAAGGAATCCAGTCTCACACCTTCTGTGTACATAGAAATGCTTTTTAAATTCTGCTTTCATGTTGTGCACTAAGCATTCTCACTGATTTTGTTTGTCAAGGGAACCTTTATCTTTCCCATCTTGCTACTCACATTGAGGTATCCTGTTTAGTGTCCCTTTCCCACATCTGGACAGCCTTCCCCTTCACTTGTCACTAAGAGAAAATAGCAGAAGTGTGGTTTTGAGTTGGCTCAGTAGGCAGCTTACAGCTCAGTTCCTCCCAGCATCACTTAATACCGTATTTTCATCTTATCACTACTGCCTTTACCCTGGCACAGTCCAAGAAATGAAACTTGCACACATTCAGGAGTTGTGAGGAGGGACCTAGAGCTCACAGGAAGAGAAGGCAACTTCTTCCTCTGTTCTAGTGCTTGCTGCTACCTGTCTGCAATCATATGAGAAACCTAAAGACAAATCTGCCCTAAAAGTCTGCCCTGAATTCTCAATACATTTCAAACAGATCAAATAATTGTTGTTTTAATATGTTACTGTTTTGTATGATTTTTACATAAAAAATGTAATTGGAGCGATTTTTGGCTCTGGGAATGGGTCTTGTTCACAGGAAACTCTAAAACATGTGTGAATGACTTTGAGATGGAACAGCAGGTAGAGGCTGAGAAAGATTTTGTAAAGAAAAGTGGAAAACTAATGGAAGGGGCTGACAATTGGTACTCAGTGAAAAGTTAGGGATATTTCATGGGAGCTAGAAGGAAAGAGACTTTTGTTATGTAATGATATTCACCGGTGGTATTACTCTAGTAACATAGGAAATATAAAATAGGTCTATCTTGATATTCTAAGTCAAGGGTTGGCAAAATTTTCCTCTAGAGGACCAAATGGAAAGTCTGTGGACTCCTTAGGTCATCCATCTCCACTGCACCTATGTAAATTTATCGTTGCAGACTGGACCAGAGTCGAATTCAGCTCTCAATAGTCTGGACTTGACCTGAGATGCCTAGTTAACCTTTGGCTTGTAGAAGGCATAGGAGGCTTCTGGATGAAGTGTGCATAGTCCAACCATCAGGAGAAGACAGAAGACAGAAACCAACTGAAGAATGAAATTGGAGTTTGTTTTTTCTTTTGAGTTTTTGTTTTTATTTGCACAAGTTTGCAATACAAAGTGATGACATTCACCATAGAGAGTTGGGACAAGCACACAGCATAGCTTCATCTTTTTCTGTCCTCTTCCCCTATTTTCCTTTCTCCATCCCTCCATCTCTTCATCCTTTCCCCTTTTGGAAAAACTTGTTCTATTTCTTATCATGCATCTTTTAATTTGTTCTCTGATTATTTATGCTTGAGGTGTCTGATATAAGAGAAGACATTTGATATTTCAACTTGTGAGATTGTTTATTTATTATTTTGAGTTTTGTTGTTGTTGTTGTTGTTGTTGTTTTGATTACCAGGAACTGAACTCAGGACCTTGCCTTTGCAAGGCATGTGCCTGAATGATATTTCAGCTTTTGTGTCTTATTTATCTCACATATATTAGATGCTCAAAGTGTATCTTTTTACTTGTAAATGATTGAAAATTATCCTTCTGTACAGTTAATAGTATCCTATAATGTATAAATAGCACATTTTCTTTACCATTCATTTGTGGATGGACATATGAGCTATTTCCACAAAATACCAGTTTTGGGAAGTAGAATGTGAGGACATGCATAATGCTCAGAATAGTCTTTTTCACTAACAAAATGATTCTCAAACTAAGAATTCACCAAAGTATCAGACAAATCCAGAATATGATGAGAACACTTTGTTAAGAAATCAGATAAGCTTTTTAGAGACAAATTCCAGTTGGTCTTTACACAGCCCTGACTAGTGGGTTTCTTATATATAAGAAAAGCTATGAATAATAGGATGTGAGTCCAGTTCTAGAACAAAGCCAAAGGCTGGTGAAACATTCTTTAGAATCTTAGATCTAAAATGTGCTTTTAATTTTTCCCAGAAGATGCCAAGAAGATGAACAGCTGAGTGGAATGGAACTCCTAAATTAAAAGGATCACCACAGTGATGCATGCACTCATGTTTATAGCAGCACTGTTTACAATAGCTAAATCTTGGAAACAGCCCAAATACACATCTATTTTTAATATAATGGGGTACTTCTCTGCCATAAAGAAGGATATGCTTGAAAGATTTCTTGTAAATGCATGCACCTTGAGGCCATACTCTTAAATGAAATACATCATACATACATGTGTACATATCACACGTTTTCTCTGGTATGAGCAACTGAAAGTATAAAGTAGGACTTCAAATATCAAAATATTAGGAAATAGAAGAAAATCTTCAGGTGAAAAGGAGCATAAGGGGAAGGGGAGTGGAAAGGAAAGAAGGGACAAGAAAAAAGTGTAGAGGAAACAGTGGAAACAAGACTTTTGTAGGTAAAGAGGAGAGGAGAGGCTGAAAGGAGGGAAGAGGAATGGAAAAGAAAGAAGCAGCAAGATGTAACATGTGAGTGTGTAAATTCGAAGATGAATGTGATCGTTGTGTATATCTAAAATGTACAAGCCATGAAAGATAAGATAAAGGGCACAAATCAATAAACAAATAAATAAATAACACTTATTAAGAACTATTGGTCCTATGTAATTTAGTATCCCCTGTTTAGAAGGTGAATAATAGGAGTATAATTGAAATGTGCTGAAACAAAAGAGCTAAAAGCTGAATGTTGAGACTTCTTTAGACCTAAGAAATATATAAACCCCATACAGTCTACCCCTCTCCTATGGCTGCTCCTTCTGGTGTTTTTGTTTTGTTTTTTAACAAAAACCTGATATATGAAAGAAGCTATGTGAGGTTTCAAAGAAAATAATTTTATTTTCAATTTTAAAAGAACCTACTGGGGAATAGCACCAAGAAAGATAGGAAGATCATAAAGATAGCAGTAGGAAATCTGTGCTTTTTTAATTGAGTAAAAGCTTTCTTGGTTTCGAATTGAGTCTTTACTAAAATCACTTTTAGTCCCTACTGTGAGGAAAATTTTGTTCCAGGGCACGTAACAATTTGTGAAGCTTCAAAAGAAATATTTTGCTTTTGGCGTGTGTCCTGTGCCATAGATCGCTCTGTTGACCTGCACGTTTAAGATTAACAGGAAACAACATGTATGAATGTAACTTGACCCAATGGCTTGGGAAACAGCAATATTTACCAGCATCTGAGCTTAGTCCACAGCCTGTGGAAGTTGAGTAGAATGAATGTTTGTAAAACTAAATCAATAAGCCATGAACAAGGCTTCTGTGTGATTGTCTGACAATAGTGAATCATGCAACAAACACCCTTTGTGAAGCCTAAGAAAATATTCTGGGAGAGCTTTACCTTGGAAGCTAGAGGACCTGTTGAATCTGGTGTGGGGAGAGTTAGAAGGTTTGGGTTATTGATTTTAATAAGGTATTATTGAGTAGGTAACTCATTTTGGATTTATACTTTAATGTGAAAGAATATACTTTAAACTATAACTTTCCTTTCTAGGTTAAAACACATATATGTACACTTGGCTTAGCATATAACTTCATAATAATTTACATGATCTTCATAGCACCTGTAAAGTAGGTGGTATTTCTTTCTTCAGTTTGAAGTGAGAAAAATTGAGATTAGGAAAAATTAATAAATTTATTTATAACCTGAATCTATAACCATGGTTTCTATAATGTGAATTAAACAGGTATTGGTATTTGAAATCACCATACAATCTATTATGACACTCAAAAGGCTTTGCTAAAATAAGTTTTCCATGGAATATTCATAGGGAAAGAGGAAAAAATATGACTTGTAATCTTAAGTGCTGGTTTTTTAAGAATAATAGTCAAAATATTTAACTGTCAGCAATGCAGAAATATCGATGGCTTGGGACACCTCACCCAGTGAGAGCATTTTCCCATCTGGCAATACTTGTACCTGCAGCTTTGATTTGTATTCAAAGAGATTAACAGTGTATAAAGTTGAGACAGAAGTGAACTTGGGAGAAAACTATTAGAAAAAAATGATCTAAGATATCAATTTTGAAATGGCCTTGGAACTAGTAGCTTTTGAGTCAGTAAAATAAATTTAAGGGGTGTTGAGAAAATTTCTAATGCCTGTATCATGCTAATGTGGCTCCTGTGAGAAGCAGATGGTATTGACAGGATTAACCTCAAGTTGGTGTCAGTCTCACAGGATTTCATGCTCTGCTTACGCACTGGCTGGAAGAGTCACTTGAAATCCTGGCCTCCTCTGAACATAGAATTCATAGCACAGCAGCTGAAATGAATTAGGCTTCCTGAAGACAATTATTTCAGAGATTCATTTTTATATTTGCCACATTTATGCATGTTTATGATCTTCCAAAGATGAGACAATGTTTTTAAGTGTCAAAACTCTCTTTGCCTTTCATGGGGTTAAAAGACTACTTGCAGGCAAACCATATCAATCAGTCCAGAAACAGATTTTCAAGTAGAATTTCAGAGGAAACTTGCTTACATAAAATCAGCATGGAATTCTGATACAAACAAGAAAGCAGAAGTCACAAAGTATCACTATTCATAGGAGAGGCCAGAGGGCAGCACAGGCATTCTGTCCTGAATGTCCTAATCAGGAAGATAAGGGTGCAATGGAAATGACAAGAATCCTCATGCCCTAAACAGGAAGGTAAGGGTGCAATGGAAATGACAAGAATCCCACAGACACCAGCCTTCAGTGTCCCACATATGTAATAAACATTTAATTGGATTAAAGTTATGTACTTATTTATTACTGGCTTCAAGCATCAAAAGTAAGTCATTTCTGAAGGACAGAAACAGAGGAGGATGACAAAAGCCACCACAAGACTTTACTGTCTGGAAATGATACCAGTTTCCATTTAGTGTCCCTTCTCAGTAGTACTAAAAGTTCTGGTGAATACATCTCCACCAGCTGGTTGTCTTTCCCCAAGTCCCTTTTCTTTGTCTGCTCACTTCTCTAAAAATTTACTATTGTGTATTGACAGGATTGTACAAAATAGAATTCAAAGCTGCATT
This sequence comes from Petromus typicus, assembly GCA_004026965.1. Classification (NCBI taxonomy): domain Eukaryota; kingdom Metazoa; phylum Chordata; class Mammalia; order Rodentia; family Petromuridae; genus Petromus; species Petromus typicus. The sequence continues at coordinate 28,567 of PVIR01011441.1, forward strand.
TTGGTCAATGATTCATCCTCTGGATATTTTCTATGTCATATGAAGTAGAACTGTTAGTAAGTCTCTGCTTATTTTCTCTTATTAATCTGCTTATTTCCCCTGATTAATCTGCTTATTTTCCCCGATTAGTCTGTCTTTCATTAAAGGAGTCTGTTACCACTGCTTGTGAGATACTACTGTTTTTCCTCTTCAAATGTCATCATGAAACACAACATAAATTTCAAATAATCTCTTGTTGGATGTGTGGAATGGTATACTCATAATGAAAACTAACGAGAAATATCTTACCATGTTAAATTCATACCTTTCATTTACTTCTGGATGTTTCCACAGATGAAAAGTAAACATATGTTAGGAAACACTTGTGTAAGAATGGTGATAGTATGTTAATTCAAAGTTGTCCCCAAATGGAAACCAGTGAAATGTCCAATTACAGAAGTCTGGATAAACAGATGGTAGTACACACAGCAGAACACTATTGTTCAATAAAATCCTCCAACATTAGATTCATAAAACAACATGGATCAAAGTCATGTACAGCATGCTATGTAGAAAGAGCTAGACTCAAGAGAGCCCACGCGGAAGGACTCCATATGCTCGGATCTCCAGCAGCAGTGGGAGCAATCCCAATGCTGTTCATCTACAAGACATCTGCAAGAACATAAACTAAATTTCAGACAAAATAAAATTAGTTCATAAATTGTTTTGCTTGTGGATTAGAGAGCCATGAGTGTTACAAGAAGTCATCAAGTTCTACATTTATTATCTTTTCCTTTCATTCATTGTGCATAACTTGAAACTGAAACAATTTCTAAAAGATTAATGAAGATCTTGAAGGAAGAAATATAAAGTACCTACTGTCTAAATTTTAGAATATCAATAAATATTCATAGTTAAGCTAAGTAATTTAGGACATGTTGTACAGTTGCAAGGACAAAAACATAAAATTTAAAAATGTCAAGTTCTAAATATTTTGATATTAAATGTGAGGAGGTAGAAATTACAGGACAGGAACAAGACTGGAGTCATTCATCATCTCAAGATGATTCCACAAATTCATTTGGTGACTAAATGTGTTGCTCACTATCTGTGTAAACTATCACAATAAATTCAAGCCAGTAAGCATACTATTTGTACACCAAAATGTCTTTTGAGAGTCTTATTTAAATTATGGTAATGCCATGAAGATTATAGTATATAAAATAAAATTCTTTCCTAATATGTACCAGCTCTTTGCCTTTGTCATCTTAGTCAGTGTAAAAAGTCTATGATAGTTATCAAGTGGAGATGCTAAGGAGTATAGAAGTAAGTACTAATAAGGTGAAGAACTTTTGAGTAAGACTGGCATTTAAATTCAAGGTTACCTGCAAATATTTGCCGCCCACCACTGGTTTCCTTGGAAAATATCATTGGGGAAAGTTCTTGTAAGCCACAGGGAAAGATGGTCTATCTCTGGATTAATAATACTTTTCAAACAATCTATTGAAAGTCAGCCCTCACCACAAGGGTTTGTAAAAGATTTAAAAAGGAAGAAAAATATTTTTAAAAGAAAGAAAAAAAAGAGAAAAATTAAAAAAAAATATTTATATAGCCTTAACAAGTCTTTGGATGGATTACTTTTCAGTAGGTCTAATTTGTGCATCTGTTGAGCACAGGATAAGTCTCAATGGGATGACTAATAACCTCACTTAGCAGAATACACCCCTTCATCAATTCAATAATCAATTCATACCAAGTGCAATAATACTTTTCAAGGTGATATTCAATTACTTTAAAAATTTGATGTACAACAAACATATATCAACAAAAATAATACACAAACTATAAAAATGTAGTTTCCAAAGTGAAACTAAGTTCTTTCTTAAGAGAAACAATGATGTGTGTCTATTCTGTTTCTTTCTCTATTCATTGTTTGCTAAAGCATAGTAATTATAAGTGTACTTTTCTTCAGCTGACTGTGACTCAGTAGAGTCTCTTGGGTTAATCTGTATTTCCAGGAATTAATCCAACACAGAGCCAGATGGGTAAGTCCCAGAGGCTCTCAGTTCTCTGGGGAAGTGACCTTTGCAAATCAAAGTCTGTCATCATTTCAATTTTCTTATACTTTGTAAATATCTCACCATTAACATTTTAAAGTTATATGGTCCTCTTGACATTATTAAACATCAATTTTAAAAATGTAAAATCAAGACACATCAATTAAGCTCATTAGCTAACTTCTAGAACTGTCACATAAGAGAACAAACCTTTATGATTTATGTAGTTAGTTCATATTTTTCATAAAATAGTAAGAAATGATCTTTTCAAGATAGTTTCTATAAAACATTCACAAAGAAGTATATAGTATAATGTAACACTGTATTTTCTTTAAATTTGTATTTTAGTGTCTGCTCTGATACAAATTAATGGATTTAGGGAACTAGTTTCACTGTTAGACACTATTATCAGATATATATATTTCTAATTATTTTGTAACAACTTTTTATGATGAGAGAAAATAAAAATTTATACATATACTGATCTCTTTCTCTATCCCCAGTTCCTGGCACATGGCTTCACAATTCCTTGTAGATAAAGGCATCAGAATTTTTGTGCTAATGTTTGATGTTTGTCAGTTATCAAACGATTCAGATTTCACAAATCCTTATGTGATAGAAGCTTCCTTTGTCTTCATGAGATGATATTTCGTGAACCTTAAAGAACCTCAAGCTTGATTATTTTTCCTTTTCCCCCACCCTGCAGCCCCCGCACCCCCTATATACACAATTTTTGTTTTCTGTTTTCTTTATTATTACCACATTCATTTTCCTCTCATTATTTGTCCTTACACGTTCTTTCGGTTTAAATATTTTCTACTTCAAAATATCAACTCCTGTCATATTCTGATACAAACTCTCAACGTTGAATGTGATTTTGATGTGTATTCATCATGTACCAATAAAGATAATTTTTTTTTAAAAAAGAACCTCAGGCTGCAACCCGACCACTATAGTACACAACTACAGGATTAGAGAGTTTGGGTTTGTGTCTGATCCCCTAACCGCTGGAGCCAAGAGGAGGGCTGAATGCCAACTTGATCACCAATGTCCATGATGGAATCAATCATGCATACAGAAGCAAGCCACCAGGGACACTCAAAAGAATGAGTTTGGGTAGGCTTCCTGCTAACACACGGAAATCCTTGAACTAAGTACAGCTCCTAGAGCGGGTGTGGGAGCTGCAGGACCCTTGCCACATATCTTTCCCTATGTTTCACCTCTATCCAGCTCTTCATCCATGTTCTTTGTAATAGGCATGACATTACGTGATTAAACAAAAACAAAGTGTTTGTGCTTGGGTCCGAAGTGAAAGCAGTCCTGTGGGAGTGAGCTCTCAGCCTGGGGATTTTGTACTTACATGGAGGCTGAGAGTGTCAGGAGAAGCTGAATTCAAGGACACTCTGCTGATAAGCAGTAGAGAACATTCCTGTGTGTGGAATAAAATACATCTGGTGCCCAGACTGAGTGTGTCCAAGAAAGCAGGAAGCACATTTTAGTTTCCCCTGTCTCATTAACTGGAGGTTTGAAAGTTGGAAAGGAAGATGTCCTACCCTCAAAGATCTAGGACCTTGTATTTGGGAATGAGATTGAATTCTATGTACTGTGACAGCAATGGTGACAGCAGAAGGGCCAGAAAGCAAGAGAATGTGGACCAGGACATGAGGAATATGGGCTAAACAGCACGTAGAAAGTTTCCCTGGAGAGATGAAATTATGATTTCTTCCAGGAATCTTTTTCCAAAGATCACTCTAGCTGCAGTGAGATGTTAGCATAATTTTAGGACCTCATCCATACTTCAATCCATTTTCTTTTACTACGAATGCAACATTTAGACTGATTTATGTTCATAAACATTACTCATACCATTCAGGAAACCCTTTCTTGGGTCTTCCAGCCTGTTCTTTCCCCTCCCAGAAATGTTCTTCCCTCTAGTTCATTATTTCTTTTACAAGAAATAATGTTTAATATCACTTCTTCATTGAGACCTTGATAATATTGCATCTACTGGAAGTGACTTTCCCCTTTGTTCATTTTTCATATCGTCTTTATATTTTTCATTTCTGTTTTAGATACATATTTGTTAGTTATGTTGTCTTTGATATTAGTCTGTGCAGTTCTTCATTTCTAATACCTAAAGAAACATAGTTCCAGGTATAGGGTGAAGCTAAACATTGATATAATCAATTTGGAAACTATACTTAAAGTAGGAATGGTCCAAGAATCTAACTACTGCTCACTACAATGTATTTTAAACCTTTGGATTCTACCAAGAAAGCTTGAACACTTCTTACTACATTTATTAAAATATCAAAAATATCACCCTACAGAGAGACTATTATTTTTTTATTCTAAATTATAACTATTTAATTTCTAATTCCTCGGCTGACATCAGAGGATATTTTAAAAATCCAATAATATAAATTATGGTAACAGTCTTAACCAGCTCACACTAAAATTGGAAAATATTCCATAAAGTATATTCAATAAGATCTTGTTCTGCTAGAATTTTCATATAATCTTCAGGTAAAGTCAAGTCATGCAGCCCTGATCAGTCACCTTCTGGAGGAGCTTTGGAAAGTTTTGCACAACTACCCACTGAAAGCTGAATTGTGATAAAATGCCCATATTGATGAAAGAAAAAGTACTTTTAAAGAGACTTTCTTACATTTAAAAGTTATTTTTGAAAAAAATGCATATTTGGATTTATTAGAAAATTATTACAATCTCCAAAATATTCACAGCCAATGAAAAATTGTGTTTAAACTCTTGAAATTATCCCACCAGTTGTTTTCTTATTAAATTACAAGTTAAATTTAACTCCTAGTGGCAAAATTTAATTCTGCTGCCTTACTCAGTCACAAAGAATACTTTATTGGTCCTGCCATGTGCTTGTTGGATTTCCTGAAAACTTCTAAGTGATTTTATAATCTCCTAGAGAAAAAAAAATACCCATACTTCCATGACTCAAGGTGTTGGCAATGGAGTGTATAACATATAGAATGTCCCTCCAAAGTGTCACACACCCATTGGTGGAGCTTTGGGGAGGTGATTGGGTCATGGGGTCTCACCATTCTGGTGGCCAGAAATCAAGGTGCCAACAGAATCATGCTCAGTTGGAAAGCTCTCACACACATACTCATCCTTGGTTGATTTTGTAGCTAAATGTGAAGCTGGGAGGCAGACCTCGTTGGATAAACTGGGTCACTGGGGACAAGGCTTGGAAGAGTCTGCCCTTCTTCTTTCACTTTGAGCTCTCTGCTTCTTGCTGTGATGCCATGAGCTGTTTCTCCTCTGGTCCTGCCTCAAAGACAGCCAACTATAGGCTGAACACAGAACAAACTGTGAGATCAAATAAACCTCTTTTCTTTAAGATATGGGTGTTGGATATTGTGTTTTTTACATGAAGAAAGTAACTTAACTGAGCAAAAAGAGTGTAAGTTTTTCAGAGTTTGCAGAATTTGGTGTTCTAAAAATTTGCCTTTTTTGAATATATACATTTATATTTCATGTAAATTATTTTGAGTTCTTCATTTCTAGTTCCATTTTTAAAGAATTCTACCTCATTATTACTTTCAGAACTTGGAATTTGGAACTTGATGTTGAATTCCGAAGGATGAATTTGCCTGTAGATAATTGAGGTTCGTTAGAGAATAACACTTAACAAAGAAGGAAGAATAAGGACTTCCCTAGAAGTGTATCAAAAGCATTATTGACATTTTTCATATTGTACACTTTCCACCTTAATATCTTCATTATCTTAAAATTCAACAGTCAAAAATTATGACATGAATATTTTATTGATTCAATTATCTCACATTTTTAGACAGAAATTCAGAATCCTTGGTTTGCACATTGTCCTAATTAACAAAAATTAAACATTCAAACAAAACTAAAGTTTGCTTTTTAAGCAGATAATAGTCTACTTTTATTACTTTACTAATTTTGTAGTTGATTACTGTGTGGGCCAGTAAAGGAGAATTTAAGTTAGTTATTTAAAAGCAAAAGACGTCACTGTGAAGGGGAGAGTATGGGAATGGGTTGCCAGAATAATTTCAGAATATGACAGAAATGAGCCAAAACAGAGGAATTTAAAGTAGGGCATGTGGGAAGTTTCTTAGGTGTGCCAACTGTTCCTAATGTGTTGGCTTAAAATAAAAGGAACTTATTTTCTCACCATCCTGGTGGCCAGAAATCAAGGTGCCAACAGAATCATGCTCAGTTGGAAAGCTCTTACACAGAATTCTTCATGTCTCCCTAACTTCTAGTGGTTGGAGACAGTCCTTGGCTTGGCGCTTCAGTGACTTCCTCAGCCTTGACAGACTGGTCACATGGTCTCCCACCCCTTTTCTCTGTGTTCTTTTAAGTCTGTCATTGGATTCAGAGCCCACCCCGCTCTGCAGAGTTAAAGTACCCAAATTTTCACCTCATCTACATCTGTAAGTGCCTTGTCTTTACACACATTTACATTTCTGAAGTTCCAAGCAAACATTAATTTGAGAGATAGAATTCAGCCCATTACAAAGATAGTATCTCTCATAACCAAGTGTATTTAATAAAGATTCATGGATACAATTCAGCTTGATAATATCAGAATCACCTCACGTACTATCTTCTGTTTAAAATTATGGATAGGAAGAAAGAAAATGTAGACCTAGGGAGTTTTCTACAGTATTAATGTGTATCATCAATACTCAGTATTTCAAATAAATATCACTTCAGCCTGAACTTTAAAATGAAAAAGAAAATAATTGATTATTCTGATTTTAAGCTCCATTTTGGAACAGCTATATTTTGGTCTAACAAGAAAGAAATGCTCCTAAACCAAACTAGAAAGCATTGGAAAGTAGGAAGACTAAAAGTTGAACTAGGAAACTTCTTATTAATCTTATAACTAAATGCCATAAAACTTTAACAAAAGACATTGCACTTGGTATGAAAAATTTAAAAAAAATATTTATATAGCCTTAACAAGTCTTTGGATGGATTACTTTTCAGTAGGTCTAATTTGTGCATCTGTTGAGCATAGGATAAGTCTCAATGGGATGACTAATAACCTCACTTAGCAGAATACACCCCTTCATCAATTCAATAATCAACTAAATACAAAAAGAAAAATCTCAGTTGTTGATTTGTCTGCGTTACTCAGTCTTCACTAGAGAAGCAAATACAAGATATACATACGAGAATATACAAGATTGGCTTACAATGAGCATCCACAGAGCTGGATGAGGAAGAGTCCAAAGGGAATGTCTACACATTGGAGACTGAACGATCCAGCCAAAGATCTAGAGCTCACTTCAATGCCATGTGCAAGTCCAAATGAGGAGGACAAAAAGGCCAAGACAGAAGCTGAAGTGTCTGTACTTGGAAGGCTAAAAGATCCGCCCCCCAAAATGAAGAGTCTGAACTGGAAGCCAGGAGATGACATGCAAGAGTGGAGATCTTCACAGGAAGCAGAAGCAGATCCATCCTTCTCCATTTCCCTTTACACTGTTCAAACTTCCAACCCCATGACAGTGGGTCTTTCACACCCAAGGGTTCAGATTTGCTGAGCCAATCTAGTTGAGATTGTCGTTTGCAAGTTGGCACAATCAATCAGCAATCACAGTGTCTTAAACAAAAAGTTATTAGTGTAACAGTGTTTTTCATACCTCATCACCCTGCACACCGTTACTGAAAAGACAGAGGACACCTACAAGAATAGATATTCATGTACCAATTGTAATCTCACTTTATATTCATTAAGAAGAATTTTGCTTACCTATGGAAGAAATGAGAAAATACTCATGTAATTTTTCATGTAAAAGGAAAATTTGGATAAATCTGCCACAAACTAAGAATGTGAGGCCATGAAGTCAATATAAAAATGTTAAATAAGAATAGCAAATTAGTAAGATAAAAATTTTAAAAAAATGAAAGACACAATTAATATATTTAGAAGTGAAAAATATATCTCAATTACAATTGATTATTTTAGCATTCTCAAAATTGTGTTTGTTTGAACTTGGAAATGATGAAATTATAAAAGTACAATATGAGAAAAAACAAAATTTCAAGTGATAAACATGGTAGAGAAAAACAAAGTATATCATTGTAGAATTTCAAATAAGATTGGAAGCGAAAAAGTGGAGAATTAATACTAATGCAGGAACAAAATGAAGAACAGGAGTATAAAATAAAAATGAAAGTGCTTCATGGAGTTAGGGTTGGTCTGATTGTTATTTATCACTGTCTTTGAAGCTCTATCACCCAGGAGTATTCACCTCTACTTTTTAGTCCATTTAGGCTGTTGTAAAAAGCATCATAACTTTGTAGGAAGACTGGAGTCGAAAGCTTTGCTTTCATATGGTTCTGCAAACCAAAACTCTTAAGTTCAAAGTGCCACAGACCTAGTGTCTGGGGAGAGGCCACTTCTTCACTGTGTTCATTCATGTGGGCTCCCTCCTGAGGATCTGATTACATTATTGTAAAAAGGCTGTATCTCCTAATAGCATTACACAAACTAGGATTTCAGCATGTAGTGCATGTATATTGGGGTGAAATAAATTTGCAAATGGTAACACTGTCTTTGGAACAAAACAACCAGCTATAAAGAGAACTACACTAAAAATCTGTTTAATTATATTCAGTATCATGTTCTTGGGAAGACATATTTCACCACAAATGTCTTGTTTGTCAGAGAAGGTGATAATGGAGTTGATCTATGAATTCGAGCACAATCTATGGCACACACCACATGACCAAACAACTGACTAAGCAAGACCTTATTAAGGATTCTGAGTGAAAAGTTTGGCAAACCTGACATTGGAAGAGTTTAGAAATAACACAAATCATCTTACTTGTATGCAGTCACCTCACTTATGACCATAATGATACTAAACACCGTGGAGATCTCACCTAAAAATGATCTTACAGGGAGGAAAACTATGTCCAGATCATTTCACACAATTCACAAAACTACTGCAGAAGAACTGCACAGCAGAAGGTATTTAGGTAAAGTTTTAACATCCTCTTTGCAGTAGAAACATTTTCTGAAGCAGCACATTAATCATAAAGGTAAAAAATAACAAGATCTATTTAAAGGCAAAGAAATTCAGTTCAAAAGTGATATCATTAAGCAAAAAAAATCATGTTGTAAATTAGAAGAAGATATTAATGGTGATTGTATTTAGCAAAGAGTTTAAATACGTAATATAAATGAGTATGTACAATCCAAGTAGAAAAATGACTGACAACTACTAGAAAAATCTACAGTATCATAAAGAAATGTTGCACAAAATAGAGTGTACAAATAATAAGAAAAATAGAAAAAATCCATCTATTAGCTTCTGGAAAATGCAATTTAAAAACACAAGACAATATCAGTGTACATTCTAAAATAGGTAAATTGAAAAAAGAAAAATATTTCCAAATTTCTATGAGAATGCAGAACAAAGGGAGCTCTATTAATTTGATTATACTAGTATAAATTGGTAGCAAGGCTTTGGAAAATTGTGATCCAGTGTCTACTAAAGCAGAGTATATGACTTCTTCTTTGAAATAAGAGCACGATATGCATATGCAAACACAAGCGTTTCCATTGGAAAAAATGTGAGCTGAATTGGACGTATCAATTGTAAGACATTAACAAAAGTAAATGAACATCAACTATTTAATATACTATAGACTCTATAGTGCAGACAAATCTCACAAGTATAGTGTTGAATGAAACTGGCTAGCAAAAATAAGGTACATTGTGTGATTACATCTGAATAAAATTTAAATCAAGAAAACTAATATAAGTATCAAATAATTTGTATAATATTGCTTCCTGGGGACCTATGTTATAGTATTTCATTAATTTCATGTTGATTACACATGCGTGTTTCTAAAGACAGAATGAATTGATCTGTACCATTAGATTTGGGGCATCTCATGTGTATAAGCTTAATAAAAAAATTACAAAGAAACACAAGCAACAGTTTGTGAAATGCTGATGATATCCATAGTCCAAAATTCTTCCAAGTAAAAATACATTCTTTCAAAAGATTAGAAAAAAAAAGAGTTAGAACTGAGATGACATCTAAAAAGTTACAAAAGTAAGAAAGTAAGTACAGAGGAATGAACAAGATAATATTTCTTTCCAAAAGTTCAGATGATATTAAAGGAATTACCTTTGTTTAGAATTTTGTTTAAAAATTACATATATAAAATGAAATGCTAATTATGCTGAAATCATTCTGAACCTACATTTTATCAAATCAAGTTTGTGATTCATTCAGGAAGATATTCTCGATCTAAATTCATTATCGTATGAAGACTTGACTACTGAAGTTTCTTTGCTGTATGTACATAAATATGTACACATCATAATTATTCAAAATAGTGAAGGTAATTTACATTTATCCTATAACTTATTTCTCACTTTGTAAATAACATGTATTCCTTGTTGGTATTTATGATTTATCTATGCATAAATATATTAATATATAAAACCAAGGAATTATACAATGAATATAAATGCACTTATTATGGATACACACCAGTAAAGGATCATACAGTGGCCACAGCTACAAAACTCCAACGCAGCAAAACTAAAATAAAAAAACTTGAAGACTACATATGCAACTTAATTAGCAGAGGAGGGATGGACATGAGCAAAGAAGAGAACATTTTTGTGTTTGATCTTGCAAAGATTCAAAATTACATTTCTTAGGTTCAGTGTCTAGTTTCTTGTGTGCACTCCCCACCACATTTCCCACTGCATGTTTCTCCATAGCCAGCACTGCTATTTCTCTCTACCACACTCTGGACCTGTGCCAAAGAGTTCCGGGCCCGCTTCCCAGGTCTGAATTATTAGACATTTTCCAAGTATTATAATGCAAGTTCTCGTGAAACATAAGATTGAAATTTTGTTCCCTTTCAGCTTGAATTGCTTGGAAATTTGAGAGCGGCTTGCAGCTAGTTGCAAAGATTGGTGAATCTGTCACTCTTTCAGTGTAAGCTCTAAATAATTACCCTCCTAGAGCAAGAGAAGCTGCCAGGAGCTGCATCCTGTGCTAAGACTGATTCAGCTACTGTAGAGTGTGTAGAACCCTCCAGGGCAGAGGCAAGATGGG
>PVIR01011442.1:0-47313 GCA_004026965.1 Petromus typicus
GAATCAATCTAACAAAGGAGGTGAAAGACCTCTACTCTGAAAACTATAGCACTCTGAAAAAGGAGATAGAAGATGCTATCAAAAAATGGAAAGACAGGGGCTGGGGATATAGCTCAGTGGTTCCAGCGCCTGTCTTGCAAGCGCAAGGACCTGGGTTCAATCCCCGGTAACCACATAACAATACTGGGTGTGGAGACTCACCCCAGCGGCAACCAGTACCACATACCAGTGCCGGGCGTGGTGGCTCACGCCTGTAATCCCAGCACTCGGGAGACAGAGCCAGGAGGATTGCTGTGATGTGAGTTTGAGGCTGAGCTCAGGGCCAGCCTGAACCACAAAAGCGAGACCCTGTCTCAAAAAACCTTAAAAAAAAATGGAAAGACATACCTTGCTCCTGGGTAGGAAGAACCAATATTGTCAAAATGGCTATACTCCCAAAACTACTCTACACATTCAACACAATCCTGATTGAAATCCCAACAGCATATTTCACAGATCTAGAGAAAAAAATTCAAACTTTCATCTGGAACCACAAAAAACCTAGCATAGCCAAAGCAATTCTAAGCAACAGGGACATGGTGGGGGGTATCATAACTCCAAACCTGAAACTATACTATAAAGCCACTGTGATAAAAACTGCGTGGTACTGGCAAAGTAACAGACCCGAGGATCAATGGAATAGACTAGAAGATCCAGGAACTACTCCAGATACACTGAGCCACCTCATCTTTGACAAAGGAGCCAAAAATCCTCAATGGAGGAAAGATAGCCTCTTTAACAAATGGTGCTGGAAAAACTGGGCTTTAACTTGCCAAAGGCTAAAACTAGATCTAACTCTTTCACCATGTACCAAGCTAAAATTAAAGTGGATAAGAGACCTAAATATTAAAACAGACACTCTAAACCTTCTGCAAAACAGGTTAGGTAAAACTCTTGAAGACATTTGCTTAGGGAAAGACTTCATGAACAAAACTTCTATAGCACAGGAATTGGCTGAGGAAATCAACAAATGGGACCTCATTCTTTTAAAAAGTTTCTGCACAGCAAAGGAAACCACCAACAGTGCAAACAGGCAACCAACAATGTGGGAAAAAATCTTCACCAGCTGTTCCTCAGATACAGGGCTACTATCTAGACTATATAAAGAGCTCAAAAAAATCAGCCCACCCAAATTTAATGACCCAATTCAAAAATGGGCATCTGAAATGAACAGATTCTTTTCAGAGGAAGAAGTAAGAGCAGCTAAGAAGCATATGAATAAATGCTCAACATCATTAGTCATTCGAGAGATGCAGATGAAAACAACCTTGAGATTTCATCTCACTCCACATAGAATGGCTGCCATTTCAGATTCAGCCAACGGCAAATGTTGGCAAGGCTGCGGAGAAGAAGGAACCCTTCTCCACTGTTGGTGGGACTGTAGACTCATACAACCCCTGTGGAGATCAGTTTTGAGATTCCTCAAAAAGCTACGATTGGAGTTCCCATTTGACCCGGCCATTGCCCTGCTAGGTATATACACACAAGAATTAAAAGATTCATATCACAGTGACATATGTGCACCCATGTTTATAGCAGTCCAATTTGTGATTGCTACATCTTGGAAACAACCCAAGTGTCCATCAACTGGAGACTGGATAAAAAAGCTGTGGTTCTTCTACAGAATGGAGTATTACTCTGCCATAAAAAAATGATAAATTTGAATCATTTCTACTTAAATGGACATACCTTGAGGATATCCTCATAAGTGAAATAAATAGGGCACTGATAGGTACATATCACATCTTTTCTCTGGTATGAGAAAATAAAGATGTAATGAGTCCTAGCATTGTATGTTGTATATTGTGAAATAGAAAATGCTCAGTGTAAATAGGGTGAAGGGGGAAAATGTTGAGATTGTAACAAAAAAGTAAGGAAACAAATTTTATGTATATGGGGGGGGTGGTAGGTTGGGTAGGGTTATGGGAAAAAATGAGAATTAAGTTGTGTCTTATACTGGTACAAATCCCGATTATGGAGTGCAATCATGACGTGTATATTTAATGTACCAATAAAGATAATAATTTTTTTAAAAAGTTGAAAATCAACAGGAGATGTTGAAAGACTTGGTAAGGGAGCTGCTGCTTCTACCTGCACTGGTGTGTTCATGCCTTGGTTAGCAAAGGGGGAGGGACATCTACTTTGAAAGACGGGCTCTCTAATAGAAGGTCATTTCTACCACTCTGCAAATGACTCAGTGTCACAGATTTAAAGACCATGAAAGGAGTTTTCTTTATCAAGTTTCCAGTATACGCATAAGTTCGAATATCAACTGCTATTACCATTTTAGATTAGGATTTGATGATATTGTTTGGCTGTTTCTATTAACTGATTTGAACAACTGCGCTCTTTGTTTATTTTTAAGATCACAGCTTGGTACACTTAGCCCCTCTGCTGCTCACAGCTCACTGGGTCTGCCATTGTCCGGGCTCACAATTCTCTTGCAAATTAACCGTTTACATAAATGGTCTTCAGAAATGCCTGGTAGTTGGCAAGGCTGGAACAATGCACATCTAGTATAAAGGTAACCAGAGGAAATGATTCTGCATGGCAGGCACAGCAAGAACGTGGGAATCCTTGAAGACACCCCTCGGGCCTCATCCCTCACATGGAGGGCCACCTCTTACCCAGTGTAGCGACAGGCTAGGCCAGAGGTACAATGTGGGGAAATTACCAACTGGTCTATGACTTCGTTCTTCCACTTACACATGGAGAATAGTACTATCCTGCTTGAAGATCAGTCACTCCTATAAAATAGAAACTAGTGCTGGGCACTCAACAGAATGCTATTTGCCAGAATTATGTCCCCCCTAGAGCTGGTATCGACTATCCAGCCCCTTAGCCCAGAGGCCTGCAGCACACACTCTCGATGGCATCTGATTACAAGATGCCAGAGCAGTAATGACACATGAGCAGTAATGACACATGAGCAGTAAGCTCTTCATTCCTTCCCAAAGGACTATGCGCATGGCTTGATCAATACATGAAGGTCTTTGACCCTGGGGTGAACAGGCTTCAACTTCTCAAAGCACTAACAATAGAGAACCTATGAATAATGTCTAACATTCTCCATCAATAATCAGTCTGTCTCCCCAACTTTCACAGTCTTTAAAGCTATGTAATTAAGCAATAATTTCCCACAACTTACCAGATATCATCTTTGCAAGCCACTATCTCATAGTGCCACTTGGACAATATTTGTTTCTGAATTTAAATATTAATCTCAATTTTTGAATTTAAATACAAATCAACAGTGAAGGTGAAATAACTTGCTTAAGCTAAAAAATGAACAACAACAAAACAGATCATTCACTGACTGGCACAGACAGAAGTGTGTGCCAGTCCACTTGCCCTGCACAGGGTGGGCACAAGGCCCCTTGAGACCCAGGTGACACGCTCGCTCTTGGGGGCATCCACTGAGTGGGGCAGTGCACTTAGGATGGTGACCCATTGGTGCTCTCAGTGGCTTCCATCTCAGGGGTTATCAATGGATTATCACTGTGAAATCTTTCACTTGCCAGGCACAGAAACCTCCAGTCGAGGTGGTTTATAGAAGAGATGGAATTGCTACTTCAAACTGTGAAGATGGTTGCAGCTTCAGCATCCATCTAAATAGAAACACTGGTTGTGGAGGCTGAGGCCACGTGGTGACTACGAACTGGGAAGTGCGACTGTTGGGGACCAGAGCTGCATGATCCAGGCCCCTTGAACGGAGATCAGGGAACCTTGGCTCCAGAGCAGGGGCACACTGAGAACACTGTGTCTCAGCTGCAAGAGGAAACCAGTGACCCTGGCATTCTCGAGGCAAGAGAGGGTCTACTGAGGTTCCCATACAAGTACAGGGAAACGGAAAGAACTAGTTGCTCGTAACTCAGTCCTCTATCGTGAACTTTCACCTGTTCTGTGCTTACCCTCTCTGAAGGTTAATCTGTTCTGTTTTTCAAAATATCTTTTCAATTACAACTGTTCCTCCTACTCACCTCATTCCCTTCCCCTTTCTCCCACACCTATTTTTTGTTAATAAAAATGGACCAAACATGGAGATTATTGAGTCTGTCCACTAGAAGAGGGTCCTCCCAGTTCCTCTTGCATCTTGGAATTTGTCTTTATTCCTTGTCACCCCCCAACAGGTATTGGGGTAGGATCAGCCCTTGGACATGGTGACATTTCTGTCTACTTCTCTTCAGTGCTGTAACCATACAAGCATTTCTAGGTGGCTGAAAAAGAAGACACTACACCAGTTTTCAAGGTCCCTTAGGCCACCCAGAGAAGTGGGCATTCTCTCTGCTTGCCCCTATGAAGAGAGAAGACTCTAGGAAGCCCCATGTCCTGGCATTTGTGGGCAGACAGCCCTGTGGGACTCCTTGGAAGTCATGACCACTCCAAGCTCAAGGTCAGCATGGGACACAGCATGGGGACACGCGTTTGTCTTCATGTTTCCACCTTTGTGTGCGTGGCTCTCATCCTTCAGTTCTAAATTCTTATCATCCGAGTTGACCTGAGTTTTCTCCAAGTGCAAATCAACTGGAGCAATAAACAGAAGCACATTCTGAAGGAAAGTTTAGCTGGCCTCTCATTCTCTGTGGTTAAAAATACGTAAGAATGGTGCAGTCGGGATCTTTGCCAGCACACTGTCAAGACCATCAGTAGCTAAGAGCTGTTTTGTGGATTTTCAAAAAGCATGTGCTTAACATTGTTAGAGGAAAGATTATACATTGAATTTATTTAGAACTGATTAAGAACCTCGGTGTATTACCCTTGTTAATTCTCACAATCCCAGGAAACATATACTTTGAGATGAGGAAACTGAGGCTCAGAGAAGCCTGACAGCTCTTTACGATCACAGATGAGGTAGTCAGAGCCAGGGTTTTTGGCCAGATTATACAGTTGGGTCATCTGCGGGAAAATGGAGGCACTATGAGACCCTAATCCTGGGAATAAAGGAGACTCAGAAGGCTGAATGGCACATGGTTTCTCTTATATGAGAAACACTGAGTACAAATAAAAAACAAAAAAGACAATAAGAAATAGGAGATAGAGCTTTTGCAAATGGGAATGGGACAAAGAGATAGGGGTGGATAGAAGGAGAAATACAATGAATAATGATATGTTATGTCCAGGGCCCAGCTCCTCTCAAGGAATGCAATCATAACACTGCAAACATGAGCTAATGAAAACATTTAGAATAAAAACTCTAAAATTCAAATTCTCACAGAAATGTACAATGTGAGCAGACTGTCCTTCGGAAGTAGCTGGCTGCCCCTCCTAATTGCTGGACCATCTCTGTCCCTATGCCCAAGCTGTGCCACTACAGGAAGCAGCCAAGGACATTCTACCAGGTAACAGTGAGGCACAACGAGCTGGGAGGCCACAGCATGAGCAAATTGAAATAACTCACAAGCCAGCAAGCAAGAGGCCAGAAACCAGGAGACACGGGGTTATGAGAGACAGTAACTCAAACCAGTTGGAAAACGAAGTGCAATGGTCTTCTCAGAAGTTCAAGGAACATAACACTTGTAGTCAGTTTCTGTGCAGCAGAATCAGCGCTACCCAGAGATGCTCTGGAAGCCCGGTGAAGGCTTGAGGAAGGCTGACACGCAGGGCACCAGGGAAAAGGGACAAACAATGTGGATCGCTCTCCAAGACTCTCACAGTGGACGTAGGAGCCACGTGAGTCTTCCTCCCCCATCTCATCCACATGGCCTGCAGCCCCCACCGAGGGCCACAGCCTGCTCCCCTCCAGGCTGCACTGTGGGGACAATGACAATGCATATGACTGGGCGTGGCTTCCGGAAGGCATTTGAGCCCTGAGAATCCCACCCCTGCATCTGTTACCATCGCTGTTCACCAGACTGGGGAGACTCCTTTCTTCAAAACCACAAATTCTAGAAGTATTTATTTTCCAAGAAATGATCCAATATTCTAGAAATGACTCAAAGATCTACCACATAGTGTAGAACTCATTTCATACCAAGGCAAATCAATACGCTTCATGAATATAAATGCGAATAATGAACTTTACTGATTCCTAAATCTCATGAAGCTCATGTGTGTTCTTCATTAAACTTGTCCCTGTTTCAAGGACAGAGACTGCAAGACTGCAGTGCACGCATAAAGATCTGGTGAGAAAACTAATTCTGCGAGTAACTGCCCTCTTGGCCCAGGGTCCCAGGAGAGCTACGAGGTGCGATCCTAAGGGCACAGCGAACGTCCACGTGTGAGATACTTGGACCAAAGACATCAAGAGGCCTTTGTGCAGAAGCCTCAGCTGAGCAGAAATGCCCTCTGACCCCACTTCAGAGGCCGAGGAAATAGTTCAGACTTTAAACATTGCGATTTGTTTTTAAAGCTAACAGTCGTCAGTGCCTAGCTAGGACAGACTAAGCTCATTTGAGCTTCACAACATGCTGTAATTCAGAATTAACCCCATTTCACAGAAAGTAACACTGATATGCTTATTATATGCCAGGAACTGCTCTAAGCATTTTCTTCACACGATTTTATCTGAACCACACGGCCACATCATGGGGTAGCAGAGATCTGCATGGCTCCATGTCACCAGGTCCCTCCCCCAGCATCACTGCTGATGATGCAGCAATAGGCTGTGTTCCTGCTCCAGCCATGAGCACTCCGGTCAGAGGGCATCTGACTTTCCTTGTATCTGAAAAATAAAGGGCTGCTTAAGGTAAGCCAGTGGTAGCTAACTATGGCACGCACGCCACAGCACGCACACAGAGCTAAGCAGCCGCAGCATCACTCCAGTAACGCCCCACAGCGGAGCTTAACAGCACGTAGAGGGACCGTGCCCGTGCTCAGGAAGGGCTGGCGGCACCGGGTGGTGATGTCACGAGCAGTTTGGGCACTTCTTGGTCGCTAGAAGGCACGCTGTCCCTGGTCTGGGCAGAGGCTTGGACACACGCTCAGATGGGAGCCATCTCCTTTGTTACAGCTCCCAAACTGCTCTGCCTGGAGATCTGAGTTTGGAGTGAATACAAGTTCCCAGGACCTGTGGGAGAACTCTGCCTCTGACTTGTCCCTTCTGCCCATCCTATGTGGACTGAGTGAAAATGGTTACAAATGGCCATCTTCCTTCCTGAGTGTAACTGGCAAAGCCAGGCCCATTGAACCAGGGCCCATTTCCCAGATCTCCTGCAACTCAGTCTCTGAATGCAGAACCACAAATCGGTTTCCTGTCACACCAGCAGGACTCAGCAGCTTCCCAGCCACCATCTTGAGTAGACAGTTTCTGACAGCCGCTGCCCAGGTCCCTCCCAGCAGAGGTCCGTGTGGTGGCCCGCTCCTTCTAGAGGTCGAGAAGAGCCGCCTCTTCCTCCCCAGATCCTAACTCCATGCAGTAATTCTCTTCCGGAGAAAGGGGCTTATACTTCCTCAGGACCAAACTGTGGGGGTACAGCATCCCCCCAACACTCCACATTTGCATCTCATACCTGGAGCCTCCTTCCCATCACTGCGGGGATCAGAACATCTTGTGAGATAAATCAGACACATGGGCTTCAGCTGCACATAGGTGCTGGCATGAGAAAAGTGAAGTATAAATAAACCAGAGAACAAAGTCAAACACGGATGATAGGGACCGGAGGGAGATCTTTTGCAAATGGAAAGGACCCAAGAGATGGAGGAAAAGGAGAGGAAGAGGTGAGGGGAAGGATGAAAAAAATAACTAAAATGTGTTATGTCCATTCACCAACTCCCGAAATGTGTACAGTGTCTATGCACTGCCAACATGGACAAATGAGAAGGACAAATAAGGCCTATCTCCCTCCACATTGGCAGAATGTAGCTTTCATCAGCACACCATGATTGTGCGGAATCACACTATCTACACATGAATTGTACCTCTCTCTTCTAGTCAGGATATCCCCTCTTGGCCCTCGTACTGCCCCAGGAAGATACACAGGTACCGCCCTGGATACGAGGGCAGAAGCAGGTGTCCTCGGCAGTGTTCTCCACACAAGGAGCGCAGCACCCACTCTCCAGTGGTACGGATGCTGCCTGCAGGTTTTTCACAGATGCATTTTCTTCAATGAGTACTCAATTTCATAAAATATTTTATCTGTTTCTATTGAGATCATCATGCGTTTTTTAGCCTTTAATATCTTTATATGATGTGTTATGATAACCGAGTTTCTGATATTAGATTTTGCACTGTTGTAACAAATCCTATTTGGATTTAAAATGACATTTAGTCATTTCCATAAATTGCTGGCTCTGGCTTTCTAATCTTTTACTGAGAATTTCTGCATTTGTTATGAGGAATGTGGTCTGTAATTCTTTCCATGTTTCCTTCCATCTTGCTTTGGTATCAAGGCTGTCCCATGTCCAGCAGATCTGGTGAAAGACGGCCTTCATTTATTCTGCAAGTGTTTGGTAAAAATGAACTGCAGATCTATCTTGGTCTGGGATTTTCTTTCGGGGAAGATTTTTCAAGAGCTAACTCAACTTCCTTATTATAACTCTGTTTAGGTCTTCTATTTCTTTTCATCCGTTTTGGTCATTTGCATCTTCCCAGAAGTTTATCTCTTTCATCTCATTTGTTGTAAGGGCCCTCAACTCCCTCTACGTCCTTCCTTTGTCCTGACTGGGGCACTCAGAGTGCCTGGACTGCCCTTCGGCCTTGCCAGCGTGAACCCCAGCTCCGCACTAAGCATCCAGGGCTGAGCCAGTATGTTCTGCACTGCTCAGACAGGGACCAGTCAAGTGCGTGCTCACCGTGTAGACACCACCACAGCTCTGAGCTCAAATCTCCATACAATTCCATAACTGGACCCTCTCCCCACACACAAACCTAAGCGTTTCTAACTTGGTCCAAGACTGTTACTTGTGGGCTTCTAGTTGGTTTCAGGATTCTACAATAGCTGTCTAATTTTTATCATTGTTTTTTGGGGAAAAATTTTACCAAGAACCTCGTTCCACCATTCCTGTATTATAAAGTTTTGATACATGACACAACCCAGATCTATTATCTTGGGTAAATAAAATCACAGTTCTTTCTGAATTTGACAACTTTCTAGTGGGCAAGGAGTAGCACACCACCAAAAGGCCCAGCTAAACTGAAAGAATACAGGGTAACTTAACTTGGGTGTCCTTTGTTTTCAAATACTTTGACAAAAACACTACTAGTCATTGGCAGCAACTTCCAAATATTAGCAAAAATTGTGCCAAAGCTAAGGTTACTTCCCATAATCAGAATTTGAACCAAAAATGTCCATCCTTTTGCTAGATTTGCTTTGGTTCTCAAGATCTTCCTGGTAGAAAATCATGTGTTCAGTATTGAGCACAAATGAATACATACAAAAGGTACCAGGTCTAAAATTCAGAAACCGAGCTGAACCACGCTGAGATAGTCAGGAGCCCGAGACCAACCCCACTGTGTCCAGCCCTGGCGGTGCTCCCAGGTGCCATAGAAAGTGCCCAGCGATGTCAGCCGCAGCCGCCAGCCCTGTGGTCCACTAGTAAGGCTCTCACAGAACCCTTGGGCAAGAAAATGCCAGGACTGAGCCAGGAGAGACAGGCATCTCAGAAGCACTCTCCCCTGTGCTGTCTTCCTGCCTTTTCAGCCTCAGAATCATCTCCACTGACAGAACCATCTCAGTCAGAGTGTGTGGGCAGACAGGAAGCAGCTGCCCAGGGGTCTGCAGGGGCGTCCCCCAGACTCAGGCACTCGAAGGCGGGGTTCTGGAAGGTGACCGGGTCCCGAGGCTCAGCTGTGCTCAGCTCTGGTCCATCCACAGATGAGTCCCCAGCTGAGCACGGCCGGGAGGCTCCCTGGGCATCTCCTTCCTGCCCTCCTCTCTGTTCCTGGCTGTATGACGTGAGCAGCTCTTCTCCTCTGGCCCTTCCACCTGCCATTCCTGCTGGGGAGCCAGAAACCACACAGAGATGTGATAATGGTTCAGGGATTGTGCCCAGTGACACACAGTGCCTGGGACAGAGTCCTGGCACCACCTGCTACACCGCAGCCCATGCACACATCTGTCTTCATGTGGCGCCTTCCCCCAGCCCTGATGTGCTCCACCCGAGTTAGTCTTATCACGGCAGGTGCTGTTTGTTGTATCTTTTTTTTTTTTTTTTTTTTTTAGGTTTTTTTGAGACAGGGTCTCACTTTGTGGTTCAGGCTGGCCCCGAGCTCAGCCTCAAACTCACATCACAGCAATCCTCCTGCCTCTGCCTCCCAAGTGCTGGGATTACAGGCGTGAGTCACCATGCCCGGCACTGTGGTATGTGGTACTGGTTGCTGCTGGGTTGAGTCTCCACACCTAGTATTGTATGTGGTTACCAGGGAATTGAACCCAGGCCCTTGCGCTTGGAGGACAGGCGCCGGAACCACTGAGCTAACTCCCCGGCCCTGTTTGTTGTATCTTGCTGGTGACCAGGAAATATGTCTAAAAGAGCCAGTGAGGAGCTCAGCCTGGAACTTGAAGCTCTTCCCAGAAGTTGCCCAGAGCTGCTCCCTCAGTCCACCAAAGTGCACTGAAGGCTGAAGCCACACTAGATGGCGCTGTCCTTGACAGCCACAACCACATGCAAAGGACACACAGCCACGTGGGAGGATGCAACTGTAATTCCTGCTCCTGAGATCCTAGTCTAGTCCCCCTAGGCCAAGCCCTCTCTTTCGGATCTCTGCAGGATGGGCTGGGATGGCGTCTCTGCCTCGCAGCCTGGCAAAGCATCTACTGACACCCTCCTGGGGTAGGAGGTGTACAGCACTGTGGGGGCTTCTCCTCCCCAGGACATCACCTTCCTGTCTTCAGTCTCCCTGAGACGCCTGACACTTAGCTAACTGTGAACTCAGATTACTCCGTCCTTCAGGCACAGACTCCCAATGCAATGGCCCTTGTGGCTTGTCATCCCTGCATATAATCCAGCAGCGTGTCCAGCTAACATTTCTCAGACTCCTTCCCCTTCCCATGAGCCCCACTGCAGGTCCGAAGTGTCCCACCTCTGTTACCTGCAAACTGCTGACCAGTTATCTGTCATGACACAGAGTGGGCGATCGCGGTCGCCACGACCCAGCACGCAGTCCTTGCAAGAAGTGATCCCAGGGTCTTTTGTTTGTCCCTAGAAATTACACCAGGTACTGGGGTGGACCCTGACTTGTCGGGAAGACCCTGGCAGAGTGACATTGTGTGTCAGATGGAGCTTCACTGGCAAGAGATGTTCTACTGTTTTAATTAATTTTGAGTTGTGTACATGATCTTAAAAATTAGAAGCAAACACATGGGCCAGAGAGTTAGCTCAGTGGTTCCAGCGCCTGTCTTCAAGTGCAAGACCCGGGTTCGATCCCCGGTAACCACATACCATAATGGACGTGGAGACTCACACCCAGCAGCAACCAGTACCACATACCACAGTGCCAGGCGTGGTGGTTCACGCCTGTAATCCTAGCACTCAGGAGGCAGAGGCAAGAGGATTGCTGTGATGTGAGTTTGAAACTGAGCTCAGGGCCAGCCTGAACCACAAAGGGAGACCCTGTCTCAAAAAACCTAAAAAAAAAAAAAAAAAAATTAGAAGCAAACACAAAGAAAAACTGTAGACAGGAGGTGGGTGGAGCACAGGCTGCCTGGGGGCTGGTTAACTCCTGATTTCTGAAACCAGTAAAACATAATTTGCTTTACTCTGCGTCTTTCCCCACCCCTCTCGAGATGCCAGGCAGAAATCCCAGTGACCGTGTGTAATGTGACAGACAGTGCATCCCGTTGACCTAATGTCAGCCCCATCTCCCAGGGGACCCAGGACCGTGTACCCACAAAGAAGAACCCGGAGCTTGCAAGGATGAGACTGTCTTTGTATAGTTTCTCTTATATGGAGAACCCAAAATACAAAAAGGAAGCAAAGCAAAGTTGTATGCTGGGAGCAGACCTGCTCAAGACAGGAGGGCATGGGAGCCGGGGGACGGGCAGCGCGAGAAGGGACTCAAGACGTTAGTGATGCACCGGCTACACAGGAGAGGGTAAGCAGCGTACCCTGCAAGCACATAAAAAAAGTTTAAAAATCGTCTGCCGCCAGCAAAAGTTGACTAATTGGAAGTGTCTGCAGCTTATTAGCCTTGGCTTTCAGAATAAAGCACGGAACCTTATGACTTTGCTAATGTGACATTTTCTCCCAGCTTTTAAATCCAGGGTTTAGCAAATGGCCAGTTAGGACCTAATCATAAGCAGCCAGCTAGTCCATCTTGACCACTCGGGGTTTCCTCTGTCACGGTCTAGTGTCCGCACTAGAGGACAGAGGCTAGTTCAGGAGATTTTCTTCTCTTTCCTCCCCCTCCCCACCCTGCCCACTCTCCTGGCTTCCCAGCTCCTCCACCCCGAGCACTCCCAGCCCCAGCCAGGACTTCACCTCCCGCTCCACAGCACCTCCTGCGGCTCTCTGTGCACCCAGAGACTCACAACTGAAGCCTAAAACCAACGAGCTGGCGGAGGGCTCAGCCCACAGAATGGCAAGGATTTCAGGTCCAGATCTGAGTCCTGTACCAGACTCTTGAGTCTAAAATTTCTCAGCAGCCAGAGCTCTGGAAAGCCTCCCCAGTGGGCGAGGGAGCCGAGTCCACGGTGCCCAGCCCACTCCACTGCCTCTCTGGGATTCCCTGCTCCCTGTCTCACAGCCCTGAAATCACTCTTCTGGTTCTCAGTGGCAGCCCCGTGGATGCCAAGGGTTCAGGCCCGGAGCCTAAAAGCCGGCAGGGCAAGTGCAAACCACCTATTTCCCACCAGTGAGGACTCTGTGAGTTTCTCTGCAGCTTTTTCTGGGGAGGTTTAAATATCTCAGAATTCCAAGCATCCAGTTTCTCTGCCAAGGGGCTTCAGGCTGGGCCTGCCCAGCTCCTTGGGCACCCTGCTGCCAGGCTAGGAGTAGCAGCCTCTGCAGCGGCTTCAGTTTCCTGTGGAAATGATAATCACCGTTTCTAACTCAGCACTGCAGACAGACAATAGCTACATGGGGAGGCTGGCCTGGTGGAGAGGAGCCAGCTCCTTCCCATTGCTAAGCAACAGTTGAGCTGAAAGCAGCTGCTCAGGGCCCTGGCCCCTCAGTAGGCGTGAAGTGAGGCTGCTCTGTCCAGAGCACACAGGTGGAGCAGGACGGACGGCCAGCCAGTTCAGAAACTTGACAGTCGCTCATGGCTGCACCCAAATCTCAGGTTTTCCCTCAGGACAGGAACTAGCCATTCTCCTGCCTCAGCCTCCCAGAGCGCCGGAATCACAGGTGTGCACCACAGGTCTGGCTCTAGATATGTTTTTCTTTCCAAAATGAAAATACGCTCCTTAAATTCAATGTGATTCTGAATAAGGAGACGTGAGTTTACTGCTTCCAGCTTACCATTCGTGCTATTATTTACTACTACATAATAAATGATCTAAAAGGCTTAAATACACAGCCCAGACAGCACAGTGACTTAGAGAAACTCTGTCTCAAAATACTAAAAGGCTGCAGATGTAGCTGGGTATGAAGGTGCCAGGTTGGACCCTCAGTCGTGGAAAAATTCCATGATGTCACCGTTTCCCAAGGACAGAGCTGAGCCTGCAGCGGCCTCTCCTGAGTTTACTGTCCAGATGTCCGGGCTGACACCTTGCTCTGGGTTTGGCAGCCGAAGCCGAGCCTGGCGACACAAGAGCTGGCTTTCCTGACATCGAGGGGCCGAGGCGTGGCCAAGGGGCAGCCCACCATCTCCTCACTGACAGGGCTCCTGGTCAAACACGTCGCCTCCATTTTCTCTCACTCATCAGGAGCAGGTCCCGTGTCCCGCTGAGAAGGCAGGTGGACGAAGCTCTCCTCTTACAGGAGGCAGGACTGTGAAGAGGTCTGGGGCACATTCGTAAATCAATGTATTGTTTCATCAGCCATGTAATTAAAACGACAGCATAAGCTCTTAGCTACAAAATCTTCCCAAGTAGCCCACTGAAAATTAGACATGGTTACTTCGCCCAATAGAAAATTCACTGAGAAGTGCATTTCCCCTGAGAAAGGGCGACACGGCTCACCGTTCCCAGCTCCCCAGAGTGCTCCTGTAGCACTGGCATTGCTGTTCTGTCACCTGCTTGCTGTCTGTCTTAGTAGGGTCCAAGTAACGAACAGTCCAGGAAGTTCCGAGGATGCTGGTTTCGCCTTGTCAGAGGTGAGCAGCTCCCCACACAGCTGCGCTCACACGCTCAAACCGCTTACCGTCTTCTTGATCGGTTTTTTAAAATATGCATCCTCCCAGATTATCATGAGTCCCATGTTTAGATAATCTCTTCTCTAACTGACCTCTTTCAACATAAGACTGCTCATCGTTAAAACAAAGGTTGTTGCCGGGTAGGGTAGTGCAAGTCTATAATCCAGAAGTGGCTGAGGGACAGAAGATACCACCTCTCCTGGCTCCACAGAATGGGACGGAACAACTGCTGTGGCTCAGAAGAAAGCACATTGCGAAGGCCCTTTAGCCAGTCACAGGCCGACCTGCTCTCGTTTCTCACCAGGAAGAGAGGAGGGGCAGCCATGAACATAATGTTCATCTGTTAAAAACCATGCTTCACTTTTAAGTACTTCTTTACCCTGAAAATGAGCTGTCGGCAACTCAGAAGGAACCAGGAGCTACCGCAGCAAGGGAGGAGGCAGCTCAGTGACAAGGGATGCTTCCCCTCCGCGAGCTCCCCGCCTTCTCCCGCTCCTCCTCCTCCTCCTTCTCCTCCCCCTCCCCCCTCCACACCTGGGGAGTCAGACCAAAGCACCAGCATCTGCACCCTTCGGCCAAACAGGCCAAAGCAGGAGATGTGATGCCTTGGAGGACACGCCCTCTCCTTCTGCAGTGCAGCGTCTCCCCCACGCCGCCCTGTGGAGTTCCCGAGGGCACCTGCTTGTTTGAGGATTTCTCTCATGTTACTGTTTGTATTTACAAACTCAAGGTGATGTTCTAGTGCGTGCAGGCACCAGCGATGACTCCATCAAGCTAATTAGCGTCTACTGTGTGTGGTGAGAACATTTAAAATTCACAAGGCAACTTTCAGGGACACAGAACATAAGCATTAACCAAGCCACGGTTGGACAGCACATCTCCAGAGCTGCTCCCCCTTTCTTACTGGAACAGGCCTCCCCGAAATCTCCTGACCCCTCCTTCCCCTGGCCCCTTGGTTCCCAGCGCTTCTCTCTGGGAGAGGCTTGGTGAGCCTCCCCTGGAAGTGAGACAGATCTGTGATCAGCCCCTGTCGGCGTTTACATGTAAGTGCACACGGCGGTAGAGGACAAGGGCCGAGCATCCTCCTCCAAACCTCCCTGTGCCAACATTCTCATCCCACTTCCTGCAACAGCTCTGGAGTCCTCTCCCGAGGGTCTGTGCCAGGTGATCAAAAATACAGTGAGTGGAGTTGACGAGCACGATGAGTGTCCTCTGCCACCTATCACAGCATCTGGTGCTACACCCATGGCTGTGCTCAAAGTCAAAATGCCCTGGGAAGGCCAGGGGTCTGAATGATTCAGGGTCTATGCCATGCCACCCTGAACAGCCCGACCTCATCTGAATGACTCAGGACATCGAGGTAGCCACACAGCACTGGACACACAGAAGAGAGGGCTCCAGAGCTGCTGCAGGAAGTGGAGAGACTTGGGATGAGCATGTTTGAAGCCGGGGAGGATCTGCAGAGTTCCTGGCGATGTCTCTCCCTGCAACTAAAAGATCTTTTAAACCCTCTCTGCCTTTTGACTGCACCCTGTGCTCACTTAACACAGCGTCCTCAGGTTCACGCATGTCCCGAAGGACGGAGCCCTCCCAGCCTGGGGTGCAGGGCAGGAACCCCACCAGCACCACAGAGCCCGGGCAGTCTGGGCCTCCAGCCTGTCCCTGGTGTCCACTCACCAGGGGGACTCCCGTGTCCCGCTGCAGCTGTGGCAATCGCAAAGGCGGAAGCCGGTGAAACAGAGCAGTGGCTGCCGTCTGCTGTCTGTCCTGGCGGTGCGGAGAGAAAGAAAGGGAAGGAGTGAGATGGACTCGTTCAAGGCAGGAGCTCTACCGTCCCCAGCAGTGATGGGGAGAGGTCTTGTGCTGTCCCGTGCAGCAGCCGCCCCAGACAGGGCAGGGACCCAGGGAGGAAGAGCACAGAGCAGGCGACAGCCTGCACCGGAGTCCTCAGCACATGGCACTTGCAGCAGCCAAAGCACAGACCCCCAAATGTCCATCAGCTGATGAAGAAACAAGGGGCTATCGCTCAACCACAGAAAGCGGTGAGGTTCTGGTACATGTGGCAAACAGATGGACTCAGAAAACACAGGGCCAAGGGAGGCCAACTCTCAAGGCCCCTGGTGTCCAGAGTGGGGGAGCCCACACACCAGCAGGAGACTGAGTCCGGCTGCCAGGGAGACAGAGATGAGGAGGGTGATGAGAACATTCTAGACGCCTATCACACAACCACTGAGCTGGGTACTCTCAAGGGGTGAAGGGGACAGAGGATGAAGGGCATTTCAAGAGAAAAGGTCGGTAAGAAAATCTCCACGGCATGAGGACAGGCTCCCTCTCGAAGCCCCTCTGAAAGGAGAGGGGTGAGGGCGGCCCTGGGGGGACTAAGCCCCAGGGGAGCTGGGCAGCCCAGCTGTTCCTCCGGCCGCCACGTCTGCGAAGGCCAATGGCACCCTCGCTTTTCCCACTGCTCCAGCGAAGCCGTGAGGAGCTTCCTGCAGCGTGTCCGCCGGCTGCTCTGCAGGCTGAGTCACGCACCGGAGTCCCAGCAAGCAGGCGGGCGGAGGGCAGCTTCACAGCCCTACAGCAGACCAGGAGGAAGGAAGAATGCCCCTGGGTCCCTCCGGCCCACCACCCTAACCCCGAAGACCCCAGAGCTTCGTTCTATGGGGACAAAAACGGGCTGCAGAGGCCACAAACAGGATGACAGTTTCCAAAGTCCTCTAAGAATTGAGAAGCTCCTGAGTGAAACAGCTGTTGTTATGTCGAGATGCCTCCAAAGCCTCACACGCCCCCAGGAGGGGCTCTGAGAGTGTCGGGCACGGCTGTGCAACACTGTTGGCCCTGACTGTGAACCGCTGGCTGTGACGCTGCGGGGCAGGGCCATGGGGCCTGGTCGCCAGGCGTGGCCTGGAGGGTCTTCCTTCCTCTCCTTGGTCTTTCTCTGCTTTCCGCTCCCATCCATGCCCCAAGCTGGCCCAAGGACAGGACCTCTACATACTGTGAGCCAAGCAAACCTTCATCCTTCTCCTGTGGGCGTCAGGCAAACGCCACCATTGCCACGTGACCAGCCAGGGCAGCGGGTGGCCCACAGATGACTAGAGCCCAAGAGCCCTCAGGACACATGTCCATGAAACCCACTGACCCTCGCCACTGCTCTGGAAATGAGGACAAGACCACAGCTTCCACTCAGCAGCCGAGGCCATAGGGCAGTGGCCCCAGGAGTCAGGCACCATGTGTCTCACTTGAATGTCCCACATGAAACTTGTGTATAAGAGAAAATGCACTTTTACCCTCCACCAGTGTCAGGGCTGATTCTGTTTCCACAGCCGTGTCATTTATTTTCTCTACTGACTGAGTAAGTAGTTGAGGAGAATTCCAGAACAACAGTTGCTCGAATATGGCGGGGGGGGGACTTCTGCCCTGTGCTGTCTGCTCTGGCTGCATTCCCCATGGAACAGGACATTTGTTCTCCTCCTAAATGAATTACAGGATCAGACTTTATAGTTGTCCTAACTGTGCACAGCACGAAACACAGATTTGTGTCGCTAACAGTGAGGAAGGCACCTGCCACTGGACCACACTTCAGACATTCTGGGTGAAAGCTCTGCCTTGGTGGGGCACCCGAGAGCCTGTTCCTAAGACCACCTGGGGCTCCTGGGAAGGGGACAGAATCAGGCGCGCTGTGGCGACATCAGCCCAAGGCCCCTCAGCCGTCCCCTGCCCAGCGCCAGCCCCCCTGGTCCCCATACGCCACACAAAACACGATGCAAAGGTGTAAGGGCCCTGCCCGTGCCTCCCCTCCCCGTTCACACCACAAGCCTCAGGTTCACCTGAAGGTCGCTGCTTCCGTGTCACTGGAACCCACACTCAGGCCTGACCTCACCCCAGCCCCTCTGTGTGGCCCATGGTGCTCACCTCCAGGCTGGCGGTAGCGGAGGTGCCGGGGTGTCGAGGGCGACCTGCAGGGAGACAGCTCCGTGGCATCTGCCGCAGGGGTGCTCTCCACGCCTGCTCGCTCTGCCGGTGTGGACTCCAGGGCGGCTGCTGGAAGAGCAGAGTCACGAGGACAGTGGGAAAGAGCCTTCAAGATGATGCACTTCCTCACAGCCTCCATCGTAAACGGCTCTCAGGGGCCCTGTCTCCCTCCCAGCACTGTGCTGAGGACACAGCTCCCGCTGACCCCGGGTGACCTCACCAGCCCACTGTCCAATACAGCCCATCTACAAGCACCGGAGTCTGTGTGGGCCTGGCCTGCAGGGCACGGGGTGTCCCTGGGATGGAGAAAAGGAATTGGGACTCTCGGCATGGGTCACCCCTTGAAACAACCAGTGGAAGCTCCGACAGGAGGTCTGTGCAGCCAGAACATCACACCCCACCTGCAGAAATAGTCATGCTTCATCTCAACCCACGGGATCTTGTGCCCCTGACATCCTTCCATCCTCCCAGAGTCCTCTGGGGGCTGGCGAGAGCCCAGAGCAGAGGGGAGCCCTGGACTGGAGGGAGTATGGGACAATTCCAGCCTCCTGGAAGGTCAGCCTGAGAAAGGCCCCACCGCAGCCCCAGGCCAGCTGCGACAGCGCCACCGGCCCTGGCTGGTCCCGTGGTACAACTGAAACCCGGGTATGTTACTCAGAAGGGCAAGGGAGCCCCCAAATGAATACGTGCCCAGCTGTTCCGTTTCCTCTCCTTTGGCCTGGCACTCATCCCATGGACAGAGGCTGAACGTCAGCTCTGGCCATCTCAACGGCTTCCCACTCTGTGCCCTTCAAGATTTCACTCAACAAATATGACCAAGCCCCTGATGACTTCCCAGACAGCCATTTTTACCCTCACATGTGATTCAGTCCTTAGAAACAGGGCCACAATTTTCATCTTTTCAAAGGGGCCGGGGACAGGAAATGGGCCTCTTTCCCTGAATGACATAATTATAGTAGAGCTGGCAGGGCCTCGAGGTACGGACGAAAACATCAGTGCTTAGCTGTTGGTTCTATTATGACTGAAATAGCTCCCTCGGCAGCAGACCGAGCTGCATCTGCTGCACAGGAGTGAGTGGAATACCAAGCGCAATCCAGCTGGTGGCCAAGGATGGTCTGTCGTCAGCAATATGTGGAGCCCTGAAAGATCGGGTCCAGGACAGGACAGAGATGTGTTGTGCAGCTGCCAGGTCATGTGAGGGTGAGATCACATGACCCGCAGCCAGGGTTAATAGAAATTCAGTTTTTAAAGAGTGGAGTTGGGTCTGCCTGGAGCAGGAGTGAGAGCCCTGGACCCCGCTGCGGTGCCCACAGGACACTGCAAGACTGGCACCATGGGAACAGCAGTAAAACTGGACCCAGCTCAGGAACTGTGTCCAGAAAGCATGTTCCGAGACTGTCCACATGGGTAGCAGTAAGAGGGGCCTGGAGGATCTGTGTGCACCCCAGGTGTAGCACTGATGTGGGCCCAAGAACTGTACACCGAAAGGCAGGCAGGAAGTGCTGCATTCCTGGCACAGGCCTTAGCCAAGGTTGCCAACCATTCCTGTGGGGAGCACACATCTATCACAGTAAAGATGGACCCGTGGCTCCTGCCTCTAACAAGGGGGTTTCCAGGAGAAGCAGCAGGGACAGCACAGCTCACATGGGTGGATACAAAACCATTCGTCCACAGCTCCTCATGACCAGCCCCTCTGGCCATGCACAGGAAGCTGCTCCTGTGGACGCCTCCACTGGGACCACCTGCTTTCCCACCTCAACCACACTGAGCCTGACTCTGGCACTTGGTCCTACAGCCTGCTGAGCAGAACTGCAGGAGGCACCGGCCGCTCAGGGGCCCCTCACATCTCCCAAACAGGCCGAGCCTCCTCCTCCCTGAGCTGGAACCCAGTGAGAACCGGCCACCCTGCAGCTCCCGTGCTGCTGCCAGACCCAGGAGGGTCCAGAGTGACTTCCCTTGAGCTTGCCATCTAGTAACTTTTTAATCACACACACAGTCACCAACTTCTCCTGTGAAGGATCCATGGTGCAGGGGCCACTGTACAATACAACAGCCACTCGGGGTAAAATCCAATCTGACCTTCATTCGGGAAGCGTTTTTGATGATGGGAGTGCAGATGCACCTAGAGGCTTCGAGTGCAAAGCAAATCACTCATCCTTAAACTGGACCTTTGCCTGAGTTTCTACCCCTTGTTTCTGTAATCAATCAGGACATCACGTGGCATGGTGGTGTGGGCCTGGACTCGAGAGGCTGAGGCAAGAGGATCGCAAGTTCAAGGCCATCCTGACCTATGTAGTAAGTTCAAAGCCATCCTGAACTATAGCGAGACCCTGTCTTAGAAAACAATAAATGAATGAATGAACAGTGGGGTGCTGGTTCACAAACAACTCTTTCCACAATTCTGGTCACAAACCAAATCCACAAGAACTTAAACCAAATTTTCTCATAAGGTCTACTTAATGAACTTGACCAGTGACTTTGATTCGGTTCTTTTCCAATTTGGTTTGTGACAGGAATCATGGAAAGAACTGAGTTCATGAACCAAGGTACCACTGTCTGTAGAGTGAACCAAAAAAGCTCTTTGCTCATCCAGCTGAGAAACGTGCTTCTGTTCATCATGAAACGCACTGGGTTTTAAAGCACTCAAGCTCAGGGCTCCAACCCAAGTCCTGAACTGAGGATGAGTCGACCGACCAGAGACCGTCCAGTGCCTCGGCACACTTTACTTCATTCGTTCTTTCTTAAGAATGTACTGTCTGGCAAGCACCGTCCCAGGTGCTGAGGATACGGAGGGGAACACCATAGCTGGGCTGCTAACCTTATAGAGCTTACATTCCTGGCAAGGCTGTGTGGGGAGAAAGCTGAGTGAGCACAAAAGCCTCGGGGCAGAAAGACCGAAGACACAAAGGAGAATCCACAAGACGCAGCCTGGGAGACAGGAGCAAGGCTGCTGCAGAGGTGGGGAGGGTGTACCTGCTTGCCGGGTACCAGACCCGGCCTTGGCCAGTCTCCTGCCCTGCACGGCTGGGCTGTGACAGCGAAGCTCGGCCTCTGCAGAATCCCAGGGACTTACCAGGGTGTGGGGGCGGGGATGCGGCGGGGCTGTGCGTGGCGGGCAGACTGCTGGATGAGGAGGACGCCGTGAGGTCCAGGGTGCCCATCCTGGAGTTCAAGGGGGATGTGAGGGACAGCTTTCTGGTCCTCACGGGTGAGGAGGTCCTGGACACGGCCAGCGGTGGTGGGGAGGAAAACTTGCGGCACAGGCGCGGAGACTTCCCCTCGGCCAGGTGCTCACCCCTGCTGTTCTGGCTGGCAGCGAAGAACAGCTCCAAGGCCCTGAGAACGATCGCAAAGGCCATGTCCGGCAGCAGCAGAGGCACCGATGGTCAAGGCCACAGCGGGGCCATGTGCTGAGTCCCAATCTGAGCTGTGTGCACACATGTGCAGAGCAGACGGCAGCTCCCTGATCCCAACAGGGGCCTGCGCGGCCTCCCAGCCCATGAGCTCTGCCACTGCCGGGAGCCTGCAGCCCACAGGGCAGGGTCATGACTCTGTTGGACTCACTGCGGTTTCACGGCCCCGCACCCCTCCCCCGGTGCTCACACACACTAGTGGGTGAAAGGAACACATTTGAAAACTACAGCTGCAGGAGGCGGGAGGATGAGGGGAGGCAAGAGGGGAGCGAAGCCTGAAGACACAGGCTCCAGCACCGCCAGCCCTGGAGGGAGACCCCATGACACCTCGCACCATCACAGGGCACTGACCGGACAGGGATGGAGGTGAAGGGCTGTCGGTAGATGTCAGCCAGCTTGGCCAGCACCACAGTGGCCGAGGTGAAGAGGCGGTAGGTGTGCAGGAAGGTGTTGAGGAAGTCAATGCTCAGGAAGCGCAGGTCAGTAAGCCGCTCCAGCAGGCGCTCCACGCTAGCGTAGCGGATCTGCGGCACCTTGCAGGAGTTGAGGGTCTTGCTGAAGCAGATGTCAGCGTCGTCCCTGTGCAGCCGGGCATCCGACCTGCAGGAGTGGGCGTCAGCCACTGCCACGCTATGTGCAGGGACCCAGCACAGGTGCGGGGACAGCAGGGCCATTAAGACGCCAGAAGCTGCATCTACCATGGAGGCCAAAGCCATAATGACTCACTTTGAGTCAGGGTCCCTCCTCTCCAGTTACCTTTTCTTAAGAAAATGAAATCAAAAGCCCCCTTTGGAGAGGAAAAGCATTTCTTTTTATTTGTTGTTGTGTCTTGTTTTGTTCTGAGATAGAGTCTCACTATGTAGCCCACATTGTCCTCAGACTCACTGCAATCCTCCCGCTTCAGCCGCCTGAGTGCTGGGATTACAAGTGTGTGCCCCCAGACCTGGTGGGAAAACAGTTTGCTACCACAGAATATCACAAGTGTGCTTAAAAAGCAGCAGTGATATCTGCCCCACAGTGCAGGGCAAAGACACTGATATCACTGCCACAGAGTGACACGATCTGATCTACTAATACATACGGCCGATTATGCTGCCTTCTGGAACTGGCCCGTTGATGTAGCAATTCTGTTTTTCAGTTATTTCCTTCCCAGACTTTCCTCAGTGGAGTCTCCTGATATTCCCTCACATCTTGGGATGGATTTCCTACTTCATGGATCCAATTATTTGGGGATTACTGATGTGCTAACATTTTCTGGGTATAATTTCATCCCTGAAATAGGTTAGGGGTGTTACATCTACACATAACCTACAGCACTAAAAATGTTTTCACTGAAAAGAGCAGCAGGCGCTGAGCCCCCACTGAGGCCACCAGGACCCGTGGTTCCGTGGCCTATCCTCTGTGTAGCAGAACCAGAACCAGAGGGCCTGGGTCTCACCACACTCCCCAGGGAGACACCACGGGGCAGGCGAGTCGCCAGGCGCCAGCCCCAGAGAATGAGGCGGCGGCTCCTGTGCATTTATTTCCTTTAGACTGAATGGAATTGAGCCATCTCTGTTTGCTCCTGGAAACTTCGAGGCTCCAGCTGTGCTCAGGGGCCGAGGGTCTCCGTTCCCAAAGCCCCAAGGGCGTCTCCATGACCAGCCAGGGCAGCCTCTCGACTTCGCACAACTGACCTCCAAACACATGTGTGTGCCTTCTCCCCATGTGTGAGCTGCCACTGATTTTATTTTTCTGGTCTCAGTTTTCTCATTTGTCAAAAGGCCAGAGCAACTTTTAGGAATCATCAGTTTGTCCCAAATAGGGCAGGATGAATAATAGCTTTTTTCTACTGTTTTCTACTCAAAATCTCCATTTTCTAAGAAAGTTAAGGTCAGGTATTGTGGGAAGAAAGGCTGAGCCCTGAGTCCACAGAAAGGACAGTGCCACCCAACAAGTGTCGCGATGTACATTCTCATCCTAGTTTTGAGCTCTTTTACATACAGGGTAGTGAGTTCACTCAAAGCACAGGGAGAAAGAAATCATGTTGCAGCCAGTATGAAATTACAATAAACTGGTTACATCACTGTCCTCCAAAATTATGATTACATTTTCAGTTTGAGAAAAGAAATTAAATACTATGAAATTAATTTGTTCTTCTTTCACCAAGCAGGGACTCTCGGGAAAGACAGGACACTGTTACTTGAGCATCCTGTGATAACAGCCTCTCCTTTCTGATAAACACACAGGAATCAATCCTGAGTGATCAAACCGGATCATCTGGGAAGCTCTGAAAGGAGAGGCGGGTGCCAATCCATCTGAATTGCCAACAGGACAGGGGTTTTATGCTGTAACTGTGACAAATGTTGGTTTCTTATTTTCTCCATGGCTGGCAGCCAGGGAGGCAGGATCCGGGGAGAAGCAGCCCTTCAGAGTTGGGGCAGGAGAGGGCAAAACCACCCTCGCACCTCTGCTTAAGGATACCAGGCTGGAGGAGGCAGGAAACCAAGAGTAATCACCCTGGTGTGGTGGAGATGCAGAGCTCAGAGAGGAAACCTCACAGCCTAAGACACAGGCCATGTGCTTAGGATCGTATGCATTTTTAAAGTCAGCGAAGTGGGTGCAGCGTGGGTGGGCTCACGGCTGTCCTCCCGGGCCTTGCAACCCAACCTCAGGCTGAGTCGCACATTCTCACTCTGAGGCAGTTGGGCCTCAGACCTGGCTAACTGACAAAACTCACAAAGGCCATTCTGAGAAGGAGTAAAAGGAGAATCCTACAACAAATTAAACCCTACTAGCAAATTAAACCCAACCCAATGACTTGAACTCGAAATTAAATCACAATTTGGACCTCTTGACATAATATTCTATGCTTGTTCCTAATCTCAGCCTCATATATATGTAAGTATTCAACTCTTAAAAACACTAAGTTAAAAATCTAGACAATTGAATGCCAAAGAAATCTTTGCCCTAGAGTTTAAAAATTGTCCTTCCCAAGGTATTCTAAGATTTGACTCACAATTTAAAATACTAACATTCTCCCATTCATCACATTTTTCAGGGTTATGCAGCAGTGTGGCACCCGAGCCCTCCCGTCAGGCCTGCGGCCAGCCCACGCTGCAGGGCGCCTGATGGTTCACCCGGAAGAGGAAGTCCCCCTTCTTCTAGCGTTTGTGTTTCTTATTCTCAGCAAAACAGTTTAGACCTCAAAATACCCACATAAGAAGGAGTAAAAGGCAATTATAGTCTCAACTTCTATTTGAAAAGATCTAATGAAATTGCTTTCAAAAATGCAAATAACTGAGAAAATGAAAGTCAAGTCCTCTTCAGAACTCTTCCCTAACAATTCCTGAATTTAAAAACAAAGTAGTCTATAGAAACAAATGCGCTAATGCAGAGAGAGCTCATAGTTTAACCCAGAGGCCATAGTTTAACCCAGAGGTTCCCCGCAAAGGCCACACACAGGCAGGACATGTGGAAGGGATGGGTCTGGCCTGGTGCTGAGAGGCGGGGCCTGGTCAGAAGTGGGTCACAGGTCTGGCCTGGGAGGTCAGACAGCCTCTTTGCCCAGCTCTCCCTCCCCTCTGCTTCCCGAGCACCAGACGGAGGCAGCTCTCCACCGCCGGGCTCTTACACCACGCGAGCCAGCTGGCCACAGTTAAGATCCAGGGCCCAAACCAACCTTTCTTCTATGGTGTGGCTGCTGCACACTGCGTCCCAGTACAAGAAAATGCCTGAGACAGTTAGTGATGGAACTTCTCTTTTAAATTCTAGAGGGTCCCTGTGTAGCTGTTTTCTCTGTTAAGACACAGAATGAGCAAAATACAAGGCAGGCACATGTGCCCAGGCCAGATCAGATGTAGCAGCGGGAGAAAATTCTATGGTCGCACTAGCTGACTGCTGTTCACTGTGGTCAACACCTTCACTTATCTGTACTGTCACCCTGACTCAAGGGGAGGGGTCATAAAATTGGCCACACCGCCGTCCCCCTCTGATCCACACACGTCCAGCTCCTGCACGCCAGATTTCTATATTTAACACCTTGCTAGCATTCGTCTAGAGCGAAGGCATTTGCAGCAGTGTGATAAACGGTTTTCCCCAAGTATGAGTTGACACCCTGAATCTGAGCCCATTTGGACGGCCGTCTTATTTCTAATGGCTGAACACATGACGAGCAAGACACCCTCGGTAAGACACACAACCCGCGGAGGCAGTACTGTTACTCAGGGTTTCGTTAGACAAAAGCACCCGGTCACTGCACTCACTTTATCATATGTGGCACAGTGACTTTGGAGTTCTCTTCAAAGACGATCGTCATTAAGCCATTGCATCGTATATTGTCCACACACTGCAAAGTTAGAAGAGAGACGATGAAAACACAGAGAAACCAGGCCACTCATGTTCCCTGATGCGTTTATAGACAAAAACGTTTGCTTTCTCACCTGTGTGTTACACACACACACACACACACACACACACACACACACACTGATATGCACATACCGAACCACACTCCTGACGAGTGTCTGAGATGTGCCACGGCAGCCTCCTCCCGGAGGTCTTCTCCAGGAGCTCTGAGGTGGGAGGCACACAGCTCGGGTGGTAGCTGCCACACCAGAGGCATCTCCCACCCCAGTGTACGGGGAAAGATCGGACCAGACCAGGCCCTTCTGTGGACAGGATTTATCTTGTTCCAGCAGCAAGCTCCAGGCCTGCTTTCACATCTCCTTCTGCCAACACGTGCCCACACTCTGCCACTTAGTCTAGCAGTTTCTATTGGCATCACATTAGGCTGGTGAGGGGGAAGTGTGTGATTTCTCCCTTTTCTGGCATTTTCCTCTCTTTTCTAAGGGGAGAACTCAAGAACTTTTGCTAATTTTCTGTTTTCTTTATCTTTATCTATGTTTTATCAATTTGAAATTTTCCTCTGTGGTTACTCTGGCTCACAGTAAAATCTGTTCTGAATTGCACATGTCCCTCTGAACACCCTCATGTCAACAATTCCTCCAGTCCAGAATTTCTCTGAGTCCCAGACCCCACACAGTGCTGCATGACACAGAGATGGCACCTGGGGCCAGCTCAACGTGGCCTCCCGAAGGCCCGGCCCTGGGGCTGCCCGCAGTCGGCCACCCGAAAAAGGGAGAGTGGGTGGAGGCCGGATGGCAAGAAGCTCTCGACCCTTCGGCTATTCAGCCATTTTCCTGCTTGTTTTGTCTTCAGATTCTGTTTTCCTCCTCATTTATTGGCCATTATTTCCACGACCGGATGTAACAGAAGCTGCCATCAAGCCCTTTTCCAAACTACAGCATCTGGTAAGGACTGTAAGTTATGGTTTACATACATAACTCTGGTTGCCACACTGTAAGTTGGGTTATATATGAATTTATACAGCATCTTCTTCCCATAAGGTAGGTCACAAAAATACCGAGACAAATATGAAAATAGGTGAGAAGACAAAAGGATAGGGACAGAGTGAAAAGTACAAGGTGAAGCTGCCACACATTTTATGTTCCACATTATTGCTGGAAGTAGGTGGGGAAAATTTTTTGCCACCTACTACTCAGACAGAGGGCTAATATCTCAAATATATACAGAACTCACAATAATTATAACTTCCCAAATAAAAGACCAAATCAAACAATGGGATACAGAAATAAATGGAAATTTCTCAGAAGAAATACAAATGGTCAAAAATTACTTGACAACCTGCTCAGCATCACTGGCGATTAGACAAACACTAACTAAAACAGCACTGAGATTCCATCTTACTCCGGGTGGAGACCATCTTACTCTTGGTGACAGAATGGCTGTCAACAAGAACTCAAACAGCAACAAATGCTGACGAAAGTGTGAGAGAGTGAAAGAAGCCCTTCCACACTGGAGGTGGGGGTGTAAAATATTCACTGTGGAGAATCCTCAAAAAAACTAAAACTTAGGAATTCCATCCATCTACCTATTTCCCCTTCTAGGTATCTTCCCCAGAGAGTTAGAGACATCGTATTACAGCGACCCACGCACACCCATGTTTACAGCAGCACATTTCATAGCATCTAGACCTTGGAAGTAGGTTGTGTGTCCATCACAGATGAGTGGAGAAAGAAAATGATCTTCACATTCAACAGAGTCCGACCGTACCATACAGAGGGATGAACTCAAGTCATTTGGAGCAAAATGGATGCAGCTTCTGACCACAACGTTAAGTGAAATGACACAGACACACAGCTTAAATATTGCATGGCTTCTCTTCTATTAGAAACCTAAAATACAAATAAAAGGATGGAGGGAGAAGGCGATAAAAAAGGTACTAAGACTGTGTTACTGTGTTGTGCACAAATACTAACCCCCACCAGGGTTCAGCCATTCATACTGCATGGGTGGACTAATATAAATAAAAACTGGAGGAAGCTGGCTGAGCTCTCAGCACCAAACAAAGAGCCGCTCAGGATGAGGTACAAAACCCCACCGTGGCGGACACCTGCGAGTCCCATCCTGAGGCAGTGCAGAGCAGCATCCCAGGTTCCTGCAGGAGCGTGTCCTCACAGCAGGGCCATGGCACCTGCAGGTATGACAGCCGCCATCACAACCTCCGTGACACTAGCGAGAGCAGGCTCCATGTGGGCATCTGAGGCTCCCACGGGCGAGATCCAAAGACCTTCCTGCCTCTGCTGCCCACGTCCAAGCACAGGCTCCAGAGAGTGGTACGAGCTGCTCTTGTGCAACACCACCGACCCTAAGCCACCCTCCTTGCTCAGGGCAGCAGGAGGTGGAAATGGCTTCTAGTGGTTCTGAGAGGGCAGGGCCCCAGGTCCCATGAAGGCACCTGTGCTTCTGGGTGCCAGCTCTCAGCAGTGGACACCAGGGAGCTGGGGTCTGAAGGGTCTAAAGGGAAGCTGGAATTGAGGCTCTGTCCAAAGGCGGAGGGAAGACACCAGCTCCTGAGCACTGAGGCCACACTCACCTCAGGGAGGCCAGGAGGCTGGGAGCACGACATCCCCCGTCTGCAATGTGGCTTCCCGTGGGCACACCATGGGAACAGGAGGGGGAGGGAAGTATTTTGAAGAAATAAGCATGAATGAGCCCCTGAAGAAAGCCAAGAGGAAAGACACAAGGTAAAAATCAAAGATGGCCGCTGCGGTGTGGCAAGCTAATGTGTTTCTGAGAGGGATGTATCTAAAAGTCACAAATACGGCCAGATGTCATCTGGGCAACACCAAGCTCACTCAGAACCAGTCTGTTCTTTGAACTGTCCACTACGTGGCCCTGGGGACTCCACTTCCAGGCTGCCATCATCCATGTTTACTCAGCACTTGTTCTGTGACAAATGAGACAGGTACAAAGAGGCAAGGACAGAGCAAGAGTGCAGGAAGAGACTAATGGGTGAACATGGCCACTCAAGTTGACCTTCCTAACTCTGAAGGGAAGCATGGACTAGAGGTCTGTGCTCCCACCCGGCCAGGGCCGAGCGCTCCATGGGAAGATCAGCCACACAGCAGGAGATGAGGGGGCCTGTCTGAGCCAGGTCCTTCCCACCCTGGTGTCCTGGAGGCACATGAGGTGCCCTCAATGTGGGAAAGCAAGTGATGTGGTGTCTGCAGATAACAATGTCCCGCCATCCTCCTGTCACATCCTAAAGCAATGGCACGATGACACAGACACCAGCCAAGAACTGGGTGAGGGACTAGGCCAGAGCGGACCTCCATGGCACAGCAGTAGCCACAGGAAGAGACCAGCGTGGTATCCTGGACAGGGGGCTGCAGCCGAGTTCACAGGGGCACAGAGCCAGGCCCTGGGGATAGGCAGTGGGTGAGTCCTGAGTCCAGGACCCAGCAACTGTGCCCTTGGGAGGATCTCAAGGACATCACTCAGCAGTCCGCGCCATTGAGCCTCAGGAACCCTGGGAACTCTGCGCCTCTGCACGGGTGCCTTCCTCCTGAGCAGCGAGGAGTGGCTCCTGCTGCTTCCCATCTTCAGGCTCTCACGGCCATGTCTGAGGACACTGTGCTTGCAGTCCTTGTGGGGGAGCTGGTGTGGACACACCCTCTCCTCCCACACCTAGGGCTGGCTCTTGGTCCCCTTCCCTTTTGCAAAAAGTCCACCTATTTCCTATATTCCAGGTTTCTCTTTCAACAGAAACCATGGGATATTTAAGTTTATTTGCCTGGTAACACCTCTGACTATTAGAGAAAGAAAAGTAAAACAACACTGACAGTCTACCTGATTCAGAGAGAATGGTCACCATTAAGGAATCAACAACAAATTCGAGGGAGGCTGTGGAGGAAAATCCCTTCTACACTGTTGGTGGGCAAACTAGTACAGCTACCGTGGCAACCCTGGTGTGGAGAGGTGTGGTTCAAGTGCCAAGGTCCAGAGGAGAGCTTGTCGCATGGGCCCAGCACAGACCTATCCTTCCTACCTCCTGTACTAGGAGCAGGCATTGCCTGCCTCCCCTCACACCTCCTTCTGCAGAGCAGGGGACAGTGACTTGGGACCAGATTCCTCAGGAAGGGCTGGGCCGCAGCACCGCAGCTACAGCTTGGACACAAGCTGGGTGAAACCAGAGAGGAAGGGAGAGAAACTTTCTCTTTTCACACCTAATATGAATATACATTTGATCACTTTTTGGCTGAAATATTTCATTTCTTTTTTTTTTTTTTTGAGACAGGGTCTCGCTTTGTAGTTCAGGCTGGCCCTGAGCTCAGCCTCAAACTCACATCACAGCAATCCTCCTGCCTCTGCCTCCCGAGTGCTGGGATTACAGGTGTGAGCCACCACGCCCGGCACTGTGGTATGTGGTACTGGTTGCTGCTGGGCGAGAGTCTCTACACCCAGTATTGTATGTGGTTATCGGGGATTGAACCCAGGTCCTTGCGCTTGCAAGATGGGTGCCGGAACCACTGAGCTGAATCCCCAGCCCTGAAATATTTCATTTCTTAAAAGAACGTATAATCCTAACAAAGAAAATTGGAAAGAGAAAATAACAATGTCAGAAAATCAACTATCATGAAAAGACACTACTAAGCTATTTACTTTTTAAATAGATCACTTTTCATCTAAGAAGCAGACTGGAGGGGCTTTGGCTTTTGCTCTCACCTCCCCCCTCCATGAACACTGTGCTTCGTAATTTGGAATTTGGGATAGAGAGAGTCCGAAAGGAAATAAATGTAGA
Organism: Petromus typicus; assembly: GCA_004026965.1. NCBI lineage: Eukaryota > Metazoa > Chordata > Mammalia > Rodentia > Petromuridae > Petromus > Petromus typicus. The sequence continues at coordinate 30,740 of PVIR01011442.1, forward strand.
CTTTCATTTTTCATCCTAATGTTTTTTTCTATTTATGAAATTCTTCGAACATACAGAACAGAATGAGCCCTTCATGTCCCAGCCCCTAGATGTAAGGAGGGCAGCACTCTGCCACATTTGCTCTCTGCTTCCTTTTCTTTTCAGGGTATAAATCACCACTAGCCCCACTGAAGTCCCTTCTCTCTTCCACTAGACTTTTTCCACCCCAGAAATCACCACTCTTTTAAAGTTGATGGCATTCTGTCATCTTTCCTTATCCCTTTTTTAAAATTTAGTTAATTCATATATTTTTGCTTATTGCAATACACAGTATTTTTGCATTTCTAAGATTGGCACAGATTTCTAAGATCTACCCAGCACTGCTTTGAGATCATCCGCGTCACCCATAGTGCCTAATCATCTTCAGTCTGCATACACTGCGGCTAAACATGCGCGCACACGGCGGGCCGTCCAGCCACCCCCTGCTCAGAAAGGGGTTCACCTGGGGGGTTTCCATTTTTCTGCTGCTGTAAAGACACACAGTCTGTTATACATTCTCCTTATGAAGAGAAATCCCACTTTTCTACCTTGTAATTTTTTCAGAGACGTCTTTTTGTGTTTGCTTCTCTGCGTTTGACCTCGCTGGGTCTAGATGAGTTTTGCATAAACACAGCTTGGAATCAGTATGTTTCTTGAACACGAAGGCTCCTATTTTTATGTCTTTTGAAAATTCCTCCCCATTTTCTCTGAGGATTGCCTCCTCTCCTTCTCTCACACCTTCCTTTCTGGAATTCCCATTCCAGGTGTGCTGGCCCCTCCGACTCTCCTCTCTGAATCTTGGTCACGCTTCTCTTCATCTTTCTTTCTTGGGTTCTACAAATGTCCTTATCAGCCCATGATTCAGTCCATCTTCTCATCAGCTTCAGATGGCCACTGTCCCTACTGCGTGGCCCCTGAGTCCTGTCTGTGTTGGTGTCTCAGGCTGAGGCTCTCTGTGGTTCCCTGACAGGCCCGCCTTGTCCCTTCACAAGTGACCAGGCCTCTCCTTCTGGTGTGATCCCCAAGCCTCAGTCCTGCCTTTCTTTCCCAGCTCTATCCCAATCGCTCCTATTCCACAGTCCTTTCCCACCTGTCACTTTCCTCGTTCCAGTTCTCGCAATCCTCATCTATCTGCTCCCTGAATCTCCTGACTTTGGTTCATGATAAATTTTTCTCACAAGACTTGTACATTTTGGTTTTAGCTTATGTCGCAAGACCTGGTTTGCAGAAGTGTTGCTAGTGGAATGGATTTGTGTTTGCTTCTACAACTTTCAACAGTCCAAAGTTCTTTCTGTAAGAATTTCTCAGTTTGGGAATTTTACACCATGTGAATACTATAAATCTGAATTTAAAATTCATATGCCAGACACATTCATTTTTTAAAGGATATTTTTAAGAAATCAAGACAAAGACAAATGCCCTTACTTCTTTCCTGGGGCGGAGAACAGAATCTGTAAGTGTTCCCATCTCCAGGCTTCAAACGGGGTCTCAAGCACACGAAAGGACTCAAGGATCTCATTCTCCCTTTAAATGTTAATATTCCTGGGCTTGGGGCCAATTGCCAACCTAAAAGCATCCCAAGATTCGGAGTGTTTGGCTTCCAAGCTTTCTGAAATGGTTGCAAATTCTCCTGTCCCTCCTCCAATAAACTGCTTCCAATTTACTGAACTTCCATGCTGAGCATTCCTGTGTCTGCAGCTACAGGGACCTAAGTCAGCTCTGTCCTCTCCACTGTCACAACTGAAACTCGAGGTAGACGTTTATACCTGGGAAAAAGGAGCTGCAGGCGACCACATGTGCACATCCAGGACCCTCACCAAGTCTCAGTCCTCAGTATTCCTCACCCATTCTGTGAGGTGTTAAAATTATTTTAAAAGGCATAAACGGAAATTTCCATTCACACTCAAGTTTTAGGAGAACAAAATATATGGACAATCTGAACCAAAGTTCAAAAAACCATGTTGTAACAAGTCACAGTGTGGTGATGCGAAAGGTCTTTGGGAACCGGCACACGACCTCTGATTCACCTGTGGCAGGGTGAAGTGAGGCTGGACTGATAATGTTGCAGTGCAGTGATTTCCAGGAGGCGCTCTCCTCCACGGATGCGCCCTGAGGCACCAGCTCTGCAACCCCACTCCAGCCTCTCACTTCCTCACCCACTGAACAAAGCTGCCGGTCTAGAAATGCCTCACTAGCATCTGCCTGTGCGGGTGTGAGAACGTGGTTGGGAGGACGCTCATCCTCTGTGCTCCCAGCTTGGCATCTGTAGACCTGTTAACTGTCGCCGAAAAATATTTGGGGGAAAATCTGCATCTTATGAAACATGCACAGATGTTTTTCTTATCATCATTCTCTAAACAACCAAGTGCATCTACTTTTTTTTTTTTTTTTTTTGAGACAGGGTCTCGCTTTGTAGTTCAGGCTGGCCCTGAGCTCAGCCTCAAACTCATCACAGCAATCCTCCTGCCTCTGCCTCCCGAGTGCTAGGATTACAAGCGTGAGCCACCACGCCCGGCACTGTGGTGTGTGGTACTGGTTGCTGCTGGGTGTGCGTCTCCACACCCAGTATGGTATGTGGTTACCGAGGATCGAACCCGGGTCCTTGCACTTGCAAGACAGGCGCCGGAACCATTGAGCTAAATCCCCGGCCGAGTGCATCTACTTTGGTGACACACATATTTATGTGATGTCTGAATCACAAGAGACTCGAGATAATGTAGAGGGCAAGAGGCTGCCTGGAGGCTCTGCAAACACTGTTCCATTTCTGCAGGAGCAGAGCACCCTTAGACGTGGGTGTCTGGGGTCCTGCAACTGCTCCTGGACACAGCGCTGCCTATAGGGGGGATTACTTATGCAGGGGTCTGGTTGTTGAGAGAGGAAGTGGAGTCCTGGGAAAATGAGTACAGTTCACTGATTATGGACTATCAGACATCTTCAATATTCTGTTCAATTATGGCAACTTCGGAGACCAAGGAGACACCTAGTCAGGGGCAGCCCCATCTGAACTCACGTAACACTCACACACCTGGCACTGCAGAGAGCCTTTCTCCGGCCTGGGCTTCTGAGACCCTGCTCACTGTTGTACATAACCAAAGTCTCACATTTGCATGCCTCCATATTTTTAAGAGTATCCTCCAGACTGCTAAGTAGTATGAAGGAAGGTTAGATTCCATTTTCTCTTAATTCCCATTGATTTTAGAGAAGCTATTTTAAGGGAGAGAGCATGTCCAGTATCTACAGACTTGCCTACCCAAGTCTAAACTTGGCACAAAATATAGAATTTCTGCCCCTAGCAAGAAGTTCACAGTGAATTTTAATTTTGCATTTTAGATGATACTCATAATTATGGCAAAATCCAGGTATGAAAAGTGAGAGAAGCACAAATGAATGCACTGTATCAAAATGAATGGTCAAATGTATAGCCTTAGATCTTTCCCTATAAATAGATAAAAAGGGAAGAATTACTGGTTGAGACCATTAGCTCCCTGCATGTTTTGCTGGAGGTGCCAACAGCTAATTATGGCCTTCCCGGTACAACTAAAGGTGTAATTACTCCCCGAGCAACTGTTCCATTTAAAATTACAGCTCGGGAGAGACAGAGCTGGCAAAGCCAAGAGTGAGAGTCTCGGAGCTCCTTCCACGAAGCTGGGATCACAGGGACACTCAGGAAACTTGGTCTTGAACAAGAAGCCTGTGGTCAGCATGACACAGAACCACAGCTGCACATGGCGGCTTCACATCAAGCCCGGAAAATTAAAGGTTCAGAAAAATAAAGATTGATAGAATATTTAGAAGATTAAAAAAAGGGGCCAGGGATATAGCTCAATGGTTCCAGCACCTGTCTTGCAAGCGCAAGGACCTGGGTTCGATCCCCGGTAACCACATACCATACTGGGTGTGGAAACTCATGCCCAGCAGCAACCAGCACCACATACCACAGTGCCAGGCGTGGTGGCTCACGCCTGTAATCCCAGCACTCGGGAGGCAGAGGCAGGAGGATTGCTGTGATGATAGTTGGAGGCTGAGCTCAGGGCCAGCCTGAACTACAAAGCGAGACCCTGTCTCAAAAAAAAAAAAAAAAATGGAGACCACATTTTCAATCAGGATTGAAGTAAGACGTTCATTTTCTGAGTCTCTATGAATCATTCCAATGACTGAACATCCATCTGGTGTAAAAAGACATCAAAGAGCAGTAGCAGAAAATGTTAATCTCATTGATAATTACAGAAATGTAAATCAAAAGGCTGCAAAACTATTTTTTCATTAAACAAGAAAGTGCGGTAATTGTAATGTTAGTCAGCCTTGACAGAACTAGATCCCCGAAGATGATGCAAGGAAGTGATGAGCTCTACCGTCCGCATGGCATCTGTCCCATCACCGGTGGGTCACAGAGCCATGACAGTGACCTCAAAGCCAGCCACACCCCCAGGGGAAAACCAATGAGGGGCCTGCAAAGGGCAGAGACCACTGCACACAGATGGACTGCACCGCATTTCACACTCTTCCCCATACTGGGAAACAGCGCATATGCTCATGCTCAATTACTCTGAAAAAGCTATAAAAATGGTAGAATAGTAGCATGTACATGTATAGGCACACATATGCATATATGCACATATGCAGTTTTCTAGAAGAAACCAAAATGAAACGTGTGGGAATACAAAGAGAAGAAAATGAAGTTGAGAGCGCTGCCTGAGAACACCAAGAGCCAAACCAAGAAGCTGCTTCTGCAAAACGTGACTGCGGGAAGCCGGACGCGGAAGCCCTGGCTCTGACCCGGCGGGCGGCAGGGCCTGCACAGCTCACAGAGCCTGTCGGTGAGCGGCATCGCAGTGGGCTCAGGAGCCCCCTCGGTCACCTGCGGGAAATACTTCTGTAAATGGCCCAGTGTGGTCAGTGCTGCGAAGATGTCCACTTCGTTTGGGGCCCCTATTTTCTATATGCTGATAAAATATTAAACAGTACACTCACAAGCACTCAGAAGGCTCATCTATTAATAACTATGTTCAGAGGCACACGAGGGAAATGGACAAATTTCCAGAATAACAATCAATCTCCCCACAAACCAAGTGAGCAGATCCCCCAGTCTCTGGCCCAGCAGCCCCGCACACACATACACACCCACTGCAAGGTCCAGGGAAGACCTTGGTGGTATCCTTGATTCAGCTCTTCTCCTGGCCCAGACCCTGTCCATAACGAAACCCTGCTTGCTCGTCCTTCAACCTGCACCCAGGCCCAGGAGCCTCCTCAGCCAAGCCTGGGCTCCAGCACTAGTTCCGCTCCACTCCCTTAACAGCTGGCTCGTGAGAGAAAAGCCCTGTCACTGGTGTGGCTGAAGAGCCCCCTGCCCAGTCATCCGGGACCTTTCCCTTCTCCCTCACACACCCCAGCTCAGCCACACTGTCTTCCACGAGGTTCTTCAAAGTACGTAGCTCCCTTCTGCTCTGGGACCCTAATCACTGCAGCTTTCTCATCTGAAAAGGCTTCCTCTCTCCACAGGTGCACAGGGGTCCCATAACCCCAGGATGGATTTTTTAAAGGTCCCTAGAATGACACGGCCACCACATTAACCTCTACCATGCCCACTGACCCAGCATCCCAGTCCATCCCTGCCCCATGGCCTTCCCACATAAGCAGCACACTTCACTTCCTGCACCTGTTCGACCTCCTCCACTTTCAAGTTTAAGTGACACAAGGTCAGGGAATCGCTGCTCATGGCTCTCTTGGAGCAGGGCACTCATATAAACACATCTGTCGGTGACTGAAACCAGAGGCCTAAGTCTCACGGGGGTTGGGGGGGTTTGAAGATGGTAACTTCGTGCAAGGGTCTCATCGCCACACTGAGACAGGCAACTTCCTCTTGACTCCCTCCCATTGAAGACAAAATCTACCACAACTGGTCATAGCAACTCGAGGGTACAAGGCGGAAGGAAGCACTTTTCCACCTGTAGTCTCAGCAGAGGAGAGGACTGTGGCCAGCAAGACTAGGCTCCTTTCTCACAGACAGCAGAGTCATGCAGCTTGCAGGCCTTTCCCACAGGCAGCCTGGCGGAGTCACAGGGGTCTGTCAGCTCCAAGTCTTTGGAGCCAGCAATATTCTAGCAGAAGACAGCAGCAGCAGGGAAAACTCCTCTGCCCTACTCCTCCTCCTCCTGAGCTTCCTGCATGTCCCAGATGTACAGCATCTACAAATCTCATTGCCTCTTCTCTCCATCCCTGAAAGCAGCTCATCAGGGAGCCAATGCTGGCCCTGCACCTGCACCTGCATGGCCCAGCAGCACATGGCAAGGTCTTAAAGGGATTCCGAGAACCAATGCAATGCCCAGAGCTTCCTACGGTAACGGGTGCATTATAAACAAGGAGAGACTCGTGAGATCTCAAAGGCTGCAGCACAGAGCTGAAGGAAATATTATTAATAAGTCGCCATGAGGACGCAAGTGTGCACAGACTTAGGGAAGAGCCCACAGTCTCCTTCCTTTTTCAGCCAGCTATTTATTCGCCATCACAGCAGTCCTCACATTACGTAAGTGAAAGTTCTGCAGATGGCACCCTTACGCGCCAGTCCTGACTTGGAGCAGCTGTGTAACTTTTAGCAAATGCCTCACTTTCCACAGGGTTCTCGCCTATGAAATGGACTAGAAGTTCTCTCTGCCTTCAGCATATTATGTAAAGGTTAAATGAGATTATGTCTGTAAAACTCCCACAACAAATAGGAATGATTATTATTGCCATTCATTTTCTATTTCCCCTCAATTTTCAATCCTCTCTCTTAAAAAAAACAAAACTATATGAAGCCACCTACGGCTTACTACTATGAGCTCTTCCAAAAAAAAAAAAAATGGCAGGGAAATTCACAATGTCTGTCTTTTCAAATGTCTTGAGGTAACAACTCTAGGAGATGTTTTGAGGTAGATTAATACTCCTCAAAACTCCCCTGTCTTCAGAGGGCTTTGAACGGTCGATGGATGATGGGTGCTGTAGTCCTCAGAGGACTTAACCGCCGCTGGGCTTAGTAGTGAGCAGTAAAGGGTGGGGCCTGTTGGAGGGTCAATGGGGTGGAACCGGAAGTGTTCATCCCCACCCCACCCCATCCTCCCTTCCCTCTGCTTCCTGGCCACCAAGACACGAGTCACGCCCCTCCACCGGGCACTTCCTGCCTTGGAGCCAGACAACAAGGGTCTGAAAGCCCAAGTCAACTTCTCTTGAGTGATAACTGTTTGCTAGTTTGTCCCGGCAAGAAGAATGTAGCTAAGACAGTGGTGACTTAAGACTCGCTTTAGTTCTTGAAACAAGGACTGTGTTGCCCAGGCTGGCACCAAACTCTGAGGCTCATGGGCTTCTCCTGCTTCAGCCTCCAGAACAGCCGCTACACACGCCTGACGCCTCATGTTGATGCTCTCTTCACGAGGACTCTCTTTGCCGTGGTAGGAAATGCAGCCAAAATTCACATGGGTTTGGATTTGGGCAGCTCGACTCCAGTCACACCACATTTCCAAACAGCAACGTCACACGAAAGTTGGCAGTCGCAAGCCCACGTTCTTGTACATGACAGGCAGGGGCCGGTTTCAAATCTTACACCACAGACAGTGTCCCTTCTCACTCCTTACTGCGTGTCTCTCACCAAAGCCCCAGCTAGCTGCTGTTTTTGTTTTTTCGATCACTCATCATTTTCCCACTAGAGAAACAAATAACCAAAAAAATCTAACGCAGTCATTTGAGAATTTCTCAGCAGCAGGACATTTCCAGTCTTGCCCAACACAGTGGGGACATTTGCAGTGGGCACCAAATGCTCTGGGACAGAAATGCAATCACTGCATCTCAGGCTGAAGCCGACCAGTGCCAACTGAGACGACAAACCTTGTGTGGTACGTGGACAGCAGGTGTGACTTTCATCATTACTGTGTCTGTGGTATGTAGCGATCATGCACATCTCAGGCACTGGTGCACAGACGTGCTGCGTTCTGTGTTGGTTTCCCTCCACATTTCCCACCCTCTTCTATTTTGCTCTTTAATTCACTTATCCACTGTGTTTTCGTGTAAGAGAAAACATGTAGTATCTACCTTTCTGCACCTGATTTATTTCACCTAGCTTCATGGTCTCAGATCCATCTTCCCACTAATGACTCAAATTTATCCTTTTTCATGGCTGGAAGCTCTCTGCTGTGGATATGCCACATTCTATTCATTCAAATATATATGTTGTGAATTAAAATAAACTCTCTCTAACAATTCTCACTACATGTTTATGTTGTAAAGTTCTACCCAACACGCCGGCCCGAGCCCCGGCTCACCTGGCTAATGTCGCTCATCCAGGCCGCCTTCTCCTGACGCGAAGGAGCCAGAAGGACCACAGTGAAGGGGGCAGCGTGGGGAGGCTCCACCACAATCTTGAAGTCCAGGTGCCCGAACACGTGCGTGGAGCCTCGGGCTGCAAAGCACAGGACCGGCACTCAGACACGGAGCCAGGCACGACCACAGCCACTGCCACAGCTCCCCGCACCTCAGTCGGAAGCCCGTACCAGCACGGGGAGCCTCACTGTCTTTAATTTTATTTTTATTTATTAGTATATGCTTGCAATACACAATGATCACACTCACTGCAGGCAGGCAGTTCACAGTGGAATCTTAGGAAACTCACAGCCAATGCAGTAGCTGATCCCAAGCCTAGATTCCGGCCTAGTTCACATATATTTTAATTTCTAGAATATACAGAATTCAACCCTGGCTTACAGTGCTGAGGGTGGACCCCAGGGCTTCCAGCAAAGTGTTCCTCCCCTGATCCACGTCCCCAGCCCCAGATCCAACATTTCTTTCAACTCTTTTCTTCGCCACCTGCCCCTAAAATGCCACTATCGTGAGACAAGCTCAGTTTGACAAACAAACGGATGGTTTGACAAAGCTCACAGCCTCAACAACCCCTGACAAGTGGGGCGTGCCTTCAGCATCTCTCTTGCCAGCCTTGGTGGTGCCTCCTAACTATGGAAGGTTAAACCCACGGAACTTTATTTTGTATCCACCCTGGCAGCTGGGACAGAAAGCGGCTCACAGTCATCATCGCTGGCGTCAGGCTCCTCAATCAGTGTGCATTCGGTCAGCGAGAGGACCCCACCTGTCTGGAGACAAGCGATTCCCCAGTGAGAGGATGAAGGTCAAGGGGTGGGCAGACAAGCTCTGATTTTCAGAATCTGCGCTGGATTTCAGTGAACACAGACAAAAGCACAGAAAATCTACAGCACAAGTAACTTCTCAGAGGCCACGGTGAGATTTCAATGTGCAAGGGAACTGACTTCATCCTTCATCAGTTAGACTTTCTCCCCCTCTCTCCCCTCCATCAGTTAAACTCTCTCCTCCCTCCGCTCCTGGCTGGTGTCCACTAAATTTGGTGACTCCGCTCATATGGATCAGATAGTGACCCTAGGGCTGGACCTGCCAGCCAGGAAGTGGTTCAGACAATACAAAACAGTTTTGCATTTTCAAGGGACCATAACAGCAGGAGTAGACAGCCCAACATCTCCTGTAAATGGGCCAGAGGGTAAATACTTTTGGCTTTGCAAGCCATATCAGTTCTGCCATTGGTTGAATTTGTCATTTTGGGATAAAAGCAGTTTCAGGCAATAATATGCAAACAAATGAATGCGGTCATTCCAATAAAACTTTATTGACAAACAGGCAGCAAGCTATATGGCCCTCGATAAAAGAGCAGTTGGCAAATATTATGTCAGTTCACTGCAGTGATTTGCCAAGGTTTTATGACTCAGCAGTTGTCAGCTAGTAGTAATTTTGCTCAGCTCATGATTTTAATTATACTACCTTATGATAATGCATCAGTAAAATGTTTCTATTACTTTGAATCTGATGGCTATAAAATCACTTTAAATGGGCTGCTCACTGTGCATTAGCACCTCCTTCAAGCAGTCATGACCACCAAGTCCACGACAGAGCACGGCCTCGGCCCTCCCACACGGGACATCACACACAGCAGGGAGACGTACCTTGAGCAGGTGCAGCTTCCCCCCCGAGCTTCTCGTGCAGATCAGAAAGTGCTTGGTGAACAGAAAGCACTGTCTCTCTCCCTCCTTTTTCAGCGACAGTGAACCCAGGCGGACTTTGCTGAGCTTCCCTCTCTCCACGGAAGGTACTTGAATGAGAGAACCTGGAGTTTGCACAAGTGAAGAATGCACAGCAATTAACATCCTGCCCAGTGAGGCCCATTTCCCGGGAGACCAAGGATGGACTTCGAGTAGTGGGGATCCAGGGGACGGACCCTCAGGGCAGCGTCAGCGGCGCTTTCTGGGCACTGGTCCCTAGTGTTTCTACAAAGCGTTTCGGCCTCGATTCCTCATCTGTCGGCAGGAACATAAACCTGAAAGGAATTCAAACCGGATGCAGAGAAGAAGGCGCGCAGGCCTCCTGGCCTTGCTGAGGTGTCCCCATCTGTCCTGGCTCATCGCACGTGGTAATACGTAACACGACAAAAGCTCACAGGGCTCATTCTTTCTGAATCACCGAAGGTGAGTAAACAGCATATTATCTAGTTTACTTTAATAGCAGAATATACAGTGCATGTGCATTATACAAATGCCTAAATTACATAATTCCATGCAGTTGAGGTAAGGACTATTCTTCAGAGGGCAGCTGTTTTAAGATGCATTTAAAGTAAGTGTGAAAAAATTCTTTGTGTACTCTAAATGGAAAATAAGCCACATAAAATCCATACCCAGTGCCCCAGGAGCAAAACTATGTCCCGCACAACATGAAAAGCAACACACAGACTTTGTATAATAATTAGACTTCCTCTGATTGTTTCTAGATTACAACCTAAGAGTGACATCCCCTACCCTAAAGAACATTCTGAGTTAAGTGAAATAGCAAACCGAAAAAGACCAAGAAAGATTGTCATGAGTGCCTCGGCTCTGCCCTCTGAAGCTGCTAAGCAGGGATGTTTCTCACAGTAGTTTAATCTGTCCTCGGCCCACCCTGGCCCGACACGGGCTCCTTCACCTCCCAGAGCCACTTGGGGCATTCTCAGCCCTTAGTGTCAACCCTGGTCCTGAGCAAAAAGACAACTGCGGTGACCTTGGCTATCTTCTTACACTTTCTCTGAATTTCTTGATCTTTCTTAATGAACAGATTACATCTCTAAGTGGAAATAAACACTAATGTTCTTTATATAAGGAACATACACACGTAAGGCAATAAAACCAGGATTACGAGTCACAAAATCTGCTTATTAGCAAATGAGTCTTCCAAATTTCATCCACTTCTTAATGGAATATGCAAGATGACAAAGGCCGAGCGCCAAGCCCTGGTGTCACACTAGGCAAGTGATGAGGTGGGATGTCTGAAGACCGGGAGTAGGCAGCCACTCTGGGTCTAAAGGGTGTCAGAGAACCAGTGCTGACAAAGCAGTGGGCCCTGGGAACAAAAGGCCACCGGGGAAAGGCTCCACTCCAGGAAAGGCACAAAGGAGGAGGTCAGCTGGGCAGGGCAGGCAGCAAGAGTGAAGACCACAAAGCAGGGAACTCGGGAGGGCAGAGGAAGGAGAGGCCATGTTGGGGAGGAAGAAGTAAGAAGCGACAGGGCAGATGGGGAACCCATGGAAGCCCTGTGGGTAGAGTCAGAACTGCAGAAGCCCTAGAGGGTCAAACCTCCACACACACAATTTATACATTGGGAAACGGAGGCTTGGGCCACGAAGCTCTCACAAGGTCCCACCGAAGTGAGGGGAACAGCCAGGGAAGTAGAGGGTCTGACAACCCAGACCCTGAGCCCTGAGAGGGGGATGACAGTAGAGACAGCAGCAGCGACAGTGCAGCAACACATCAGGAGTGAGACCCAGGGACAGCCAGGCCGCATACAGGCGCTGGCAGCAGGGCTGTAGCCACGCCTGTGAAAGCACAATTATAATGTGCTCATTAGTAAGTGCTCCTAGCAATTTAGTGACTTTCTAAGTCAGAAGTGACAGAATACACTGTTAGCTCACAGATTAGCAATTATGTGAAGTTCAGCTCTGAAGTAAAAAATAAAATAAACGTTTCCTTGGCAACCGTACATCCACAAGCTGCATCCATCACCACCACCACCTCCTCTCCAAGTCACAGGCTACTGCATTAGGGACGGAGAGAAATCTATGCATTGGAACACAGAGGACAAAGGCCAGCACAATTTGGTTTAAAAAACAAGATGCGTGAAGTGTTTTAGGTGGATGCTTCTTCTGCAGTTCAGCTCACGGCCTTTCCTCAAACATAAGTGCTTCCAGAAGCATCTGTGTGCAGTACAGTCCTGTGCTTCTGGTGTACCACGGTGCATACAGCACGTCTTAGTTCCTTTCTTCAGTCCCCTCCTTCCTCCCTCCATCTTTCAATCCCCTTCTCAACTGAGAAAGATCGACCCCCTACTCCTTGTTACCCACCTTTTCTTCTGATCTTTATTTATACCCTGGGGATCTCATGTAAGAGGGACCACGTGACATCCTGGCTTGTGTGTCTGATTTATTTCACTGAATAATCTCCACGATATTTCAATCTAGACTCAAGATTTAAAGATCCCTGTCTAGTTAGCATAGAGAGATGACTAGTGCTGAAATTAGTAGTCTCCCAGTACCAGAAAGGCACGCTGTGGTGCATGGCATCTCCATCTCTCCAGCCACGGGGGCTGCCTTACAGCGAGGCCTCTGTCACCACCACCTCGAGATTCGCACAAAGACCCAGGGGACTAGCAAGCACCTGACTCAGTTTCTCTGTGGTGGACAGAAACAAAGAGCCACGTGCAGGCTCTGGGTCAGGCACTGAGAAGGTGGAACTGGTTCCAGACCCCCCAGTCTGGAGGGAGCACAGGGCTCTGGACCTGCGAGTGATGATGGCACCCGAGAGATCCATGCCTCCTTCTCCAGCACTCTGCTGTCTTCCGTTGCCTTTCATTTTCCTGATTCACCATTCCACAGAGATGATGTTTACCATGCATAATGTAGAAAACATCATCTCCGAGCAGCTTTATCTTTCAATAAACACTCGTGTGTATCCCATGCTGTTGGAAATGATCAGACATTCCGAACCTGAAGTGACTGTTATCATAGCACAGGCTCAAATAGAGCTGCTGTTGTGAGCACAAGTTCATTTAATCTCCATGACCAAGGTCTGACATTGAGAAAGCAAAGCCGTCACCCAGTCATCACTGCCACAGTGGCAACACTGGAAGCAGTAACCACTGACAGGAGCACCTTTAGTACACGGCAGGAAACGAGAAACAACAGGCGGATCTGACCTCGAGGACAAGGGGGTGATGTCTGTCTCCATGTGCAGAGAATAAATACAACTTACTCAATATCTGCTTCTAGCATTCTTTCATTGTTGGTACTTTTTCAAACCTACATCAACCCGAGTGTTTAAAAATACAGGTAAAATTAGGTGTGCTCACGTGTGTCTGTTCAGTCCTTCTGGAAACGGTACAGCAGGTTTAGAAACTGTGGTTTCTGTTCTCATGGCATAGGTCAGTTAGAGGCATTTTTGGAGAACTCTAAACACAATTATAAAATGTCTTTCAATCACAGTTGTAATTCAAGAAATCCAGTCTCATCCGACACCTATTTTCCAGTAGCCAAAGTGTCAAGGTCCCCCAGATGAGGAGAAGCAGAAATAATCCAAACACTGCCTTCAGGGTGCACAGTTATAGAGGAGAGGTATGCACACAAGAGCTACATGGGGACAAGCACTCACACTCGTCCTGAAAAATGGAAGTGAAGGTGTCACCTCGCCTGGGACAACAGACCTCCCTCCACGGCACACAAGATGACAGGAGCCTGGGGACCATGGGGAAAGGCACAAACATGGCAGGAAGTTAACGGGGGACACTGTGAGAAGGCTACAAGGGAAACACTGATGTTGGTGTGCTAGGTTAGGTGTGCTCACGCATTACTACATTACAATCCATTATTATCCAGAGAAAAACGAGGAGAGGAATCATTTTCTAAAATACACTTCTACACTTAAACATACGTGCAGTTTCGCTCCTGGTAACAAATAATGGAGAAGAGAGGGCCAAGCATTCGTCTTCAGGTATCCTTTACAAACACAAATGTGCACATCCTCACATTTGTTTGGGAAGGTAAAGAAGATTTAAGTGGCACAATCAGGTCTACAGATGCTGTTGGCCCTTCGTGAGCAGGAACCACATTAATGATTAATCCAAGTTCCAATCGAAGCTTCGCTCCTTACCCAGCTCACACTGAGCAATGTATCGATTCCTCCACCATAGCAGGGAGTCTGCTCCCTCCCAAAGCCCCTACGCCTGTGCGCCCTTGAATAGCTCAGCTGCTAGAGCAGAGGAATGCAGGGCAACCAAAGTCCCTACACCAGAAAATAGCTTAGGGCACAGTGGGCCAGCCCTCGAGCTCAGAGCTGCAGAGGAACGTGCTTGTCAGTGCTGTTCTCCACTTTCTGCACACAAACATCCTGACTCTTCAAATCACACTTCCCAAGGTGCTCCGAAGTCCACACCACACACGACGCTCGGCTGCCACTGTGGCACAGCAGCTACCAGGCAGATCTCACACTACCAGGCAGGGCTGGTTGGGAAGTGCCAATGGAAAATGGAAAAAAGAAGCAGCTGCTTGGTCCCCACTCCTACGTGACAGGGCTTGAGGGATGCCAGCTTCCCCTGGGCTCTGGCCTGGGCGTCGTCACCACCAGGCACTGCCATACCACAGGGCCACAGAGAGCATCAGGTCCACTGAGGAGCACAGTCCAGCAAGTGTGTCCTCCACACACACACCTCACCATGATCCTGCTGCTCTTTCCCAGCCCTTGGCATGCACACTGCCTGGCCCGCTCGGACGGGACTCACCTTGGCGGATGAATGTCTGGCTGGTGTCCAGCAGCACGTCACAGCCCTCCACGATCGTCCTCTCGATGGCCAGGTTCTTCCGGATGTTCTCAGTGTCACTGACCTCGTCATGCATCACCCTGCCACACAGCACAGGCAGGTCAGCCACTGCCCCATGTGCCCAGGAGCCGTGCACAGAGGTCGGCTCTGGCCCCTCCCTGCTGCACTGGGCCAGGGGCTGGAGAGACCCCAGACCGTAAGTAAGGTCCTTAGTGAGCAGCGCAGGGATGTCTGCTGCCAGTGGAAGCAGAAAGCAACGGTCTGCCTTATAGCCACTCTCTTCCCAGCTTGCAGAGCAGAGGTAACAGACACCTGACACTGTTTATCCCACACAAACCAAAGGAGCACAGAGGCCACTGAGTACCTGGAACCATGAGAAGTCACCGAGAAATGCCAACTGCCTTCTCTAGATTTTTGCCAAATCTGAGTACAGTGGTCCTCGAGTTACAACCAGGATTGCAACAACTTGGGTTGCAACAGGAACTTTAGTTATTACTTGTGGCCAAAGTATTGAGTTACAATCGGAATGCTGGTTGCAAGTGCTTCCGATGGTCTCAGACAGATTTAACCCCAGAGTTCTGGAAGGAACATGACAGCGTCCTCTCCTGTGTGGGGTGAAGTGAGAAGTCCTGGGCCGGTGTCTCTCTAAGGACCCTGAGATCTGCCTGTGGACAGGAGAGACTTTGAAGGCTGTTGGAGGAGTCTGAGCCTTCAACTGACCAACTTAAGTTACATCCAGCCCTCAGGAATGCATTGAATTCATAAGCTGAGGGTTCCCTGTACAACATTTTAATTGAAAGTCATTTTTCAGTGATGCTAAGAAAATAAAGTGAATACTTAAAAATTAAAACCAGAACACACCACATCTCAGTTATAAAAATTTACCTGCTCCAAAAACTTTCTCAGAGTTATCTCTTTTCTTAGTTAAAATGAATGTGGACGGTGACTCAGACCATGAGCCTGCATTCAGCTGTGCGGTGAGCCGGGAAAGGGACTTGTGGTCCTCAGAACACAGCTCTGCGGGCAGCTGCCCCCAGCCGGTCCCCCAACCCTTCACACACTCCGCGTACCTGGACAGCTCCTCCAGCTTTGACTTAGCAAACTGCAGGCTTTTCCTCTCCACGTGCTCATGGGGCGTGTGGGCCAGGAGCTCGTGCAGCGTGATGATATACCTGGGGATCTGAAAGGCGCTGAGTCAGGGAGGGCACGGGCCTCCGGCACAGGTGCCGCCCTGCCGGCTCCTCTGCGCTCAGCCCAGGCTGCCGACCACTGCACAGAGAAGGACGTTTAGAAGAAGGTACCTCAAACCACACACACCAAAAGCCCTCGCCACAAACACAAGAAAAGGCCATCGATGGCATATTCTGGGACAAAGAAACCCTTGTTTCTTTAATGTCATACAAACATTTCTAAATTCGAGTTTTTGAAACTCGGGTCCTAGGTAGACAGACCACACTTACCAGGTCGCCCAAGTTTCATTTTTGTCTGTTTACACAATTTTTAAAATTTAATCATCGTGGGGCTGGGGAGTTAGCTCAGTGGTTCCGGCACCTGTCTTGCAAGCACAAGGACCTGGGTTTGATCCCCAGTAACTACATAACAATACTGGGCATGGAGACTCACGCCCAGCCGCAACCAGCACCACATACCGCAGTGCCGGGTATGGTGGCTCACGC
>PVIR01011443.1:0-47080 GCA_004026965.1 Petromus typicus
GAGCCAGCCTGAACCACAAAGCGAGACCCTGTCTCAAAAAAACCTAAAAAAAACAAAACAAAACAAAAATATTTTCCCATTTGGGGAAAAAAATTTAGCCCTTAAGAAAACAATCAGGCTTCTTCATTTGTTATATGTCTGTAACTTATGGCTTATAGTCAAGAAGTTTTTTTTTTGTTTTTTGTGTTCGCTTGTTGAGCTTCTGATGACTTTGGTAATAGGTGATCTTTATAGATGTCATTTTGTCACTTGCATCAGTATCAATCACGACCCCACGCAGCAGTACTTCAGATCCCTTCCTGAGAACTGCCAGGCCACAGACACCCCACACTGCCAGGTCTATCACCACACTCACCAGATGGCAGGAAAGAAGACAAAGAAAGAGAAATTACAAAACGAAGGAAATACATATGCTTTCATGCAGAAAACTTGGCCTTGACTCTAAGTTAAAGACATGTTGTTCCTGTGTCTCCTGCCTTTCCACTGAGACCACAAGTCCCCACAAGCAAAGCATGTCCTACACATCCTCTGTTCCTAAGAGAAATGCAAAGTGTTTTCTTTTTATTTCATAACTACATAGTAAATGTGAGGACTGACTAAAATATAAAGAAAATACAAAATATATAAAATATAAAGAAAAAATAAAAAGTGGTTAAGAAGTGTTAGTCAATCAGGTGGTACATGCCTATAACACCAGCACTTGGAGGTAAGGGAAGAGGATCACTGCAAATTTGACGCCAGCCTCTGCTACACTATGAGTACAAGGCCAGCCTGAAATACATAGCAAGATACTGTCTCAAAAAAAACAAAACAATAAAAACAGCACAAGTCAAACAGGTGGTTATAAGAAGAGTTTTAAGAACCCAAAATAATAGCATCATGTGATTAGCTTTCTCTTATTAAATTTTTATTTATTTATTTATTCTGTAATATTCACTGAACCCAGTTGTAGGCTAGGCACTTTGCTATATTCTGAAGACGCAGTAGTGAAGAGTGGCCCTGGCTGGGGCCTTCATGGGGTACTGCCCTTTGCCACGAAATTCTATTTGTATGGGTGGGTCCTGGGAGAAAAAAGTGGACACAGAGAGTCAAGTTTACAAACTGCCACTTAAAAAGGCCAAACTCTAGTTTTAAAATCTGGCCCTATAAATTTACAGGTTAAGTTATTTAGGGCCTGTATTTTCGCTGTTTTAATTTTAATTTTAAAATTAAAATACTACTACCTATCTCACACTTGTGAGTATATTAAATAAAAGAAACACCTGACAACAGCTTGGACCCACGTGTGCTTGCAAAGGATCTCTCCTTTCCTCCCCTTCACTTTCCCTTACAGGACATCTGCTCCCTTTTTGGTACAAACACCCTAGAGTCAAGATAACAAGATAACTCTACCAGGAACAAGTCAGTGCTTCCTGATCTCAGCAGGATGGACAACCCTGAGCACCCAAAGGGTTAACACCTGTACCTGCATGGCACATGTTGGGTCCTACCACAGCCCAGCCCACTGCTTCCAAGAAACACTTGTTTTTGATGATGGAGCCCTCTCCCTTTCAAGCTTGGGTCATGGAATTTTCCCGTATTTCCCCACTTACCAGTTTACCCCAGCATCACTCAGGTAGAGTGTCTGCTTCCAGACTGACTCCCTTGAGCATCATTCAGGCAGGTATCATTTCAAGCAATTGACACAATGAATAAACTTGGTAAAATTGTCATTTTAAAATTTCCTGTTGCACTATCTTATAAAAATTAATGAAAAAAATATTCACTTTTGGTCAACTTAAATAATAAGACACGCAAGTAGTTAAATGATCAGCCACTTCTCCTTAAGTATTCTACACGTCACGCAAAGGCCTGTACATTGTTCCAGACTCAGCACTTTCTAAGAATTCAACAACCACTTATTTGGTGGGCACCTACTAAGCTGATGTTATTATCCAAAACTTTCCATTACTTTATACTTTCTAATTAATGTTCACATGGACCATTATTGTCACCTTTTTCTTACTTGTTTTGGTTTTGGTTTTCTGGCAGTACTAGAGATGGAATCTGAAGACTGTGCACATGATGGTCAAGTCCTCTACCCCAAAACTACAACTCTAAACCTTATCTTATTTCATTTTAGTTTGAGATAGTGTCTTACAAAGTTGCCCAGACTGATCTCCAACTCGCAGTTCTCCTGTCTCAGCCTCCCCAAGTAGCTGGAATTATACACGTGTGTCACCACACCAAGTTTATCTTCATTTTTCAGATGCGGATGGCACAGTATAGGTGGCACAGCACAGAAAGTTTAAATAACTTGTTTAACATATCCCTACTGGCTTGAACTACCAATGACTGTCCTCCTGGGCAGCTTGTATCACTGGTGGTGCACGACAATCCCATCATGCCAGCTGAAGGGAAAATTATGCATGTACCACCAGTGTTTCAGAGCCTGCAGAAAGACATTCAAATTACAGGCTCTTTCACAAACATGCTATTGTACCATGACTGACATCTCACTAGAGCACAGAGGTCTTTTCACTAAAGGTCAGAAAACTGACAATATTACTACTGCCAGTATAGGTATTTCCAAAATGTCTCTTACTTTGGACAGTTTTCAGCACCATGTGATCTTGTTAGAAAAGCAGAATCTCCAGTCACCCTAGACACACTGAAACACAAATATGCATTTTAATGGAAGCCCCCCCCCAATGTGATCTGCTCCTATGTTAAAATTTCAGAAGCACTTCTGTATGACAGAATTATATTCCCAGACACATATTCCTTTAGGATGACTTAAAGATACCTCGAGGAATGTCACCCATACATAATGAAATAATTCTTTACACAGGTAAACTCTCCTTAAGGCTATTTATTGTCTCGAAGAAGTTTAAAACACCTACCAAATATGCCAATGTCTAAGACACCCTATATATCCTTCTTTGGGCTTTTAACCATAAACATAGCAGTTTTTTTAAAAAGCAGAAAAACACTAATCTAATACCACTGTCTACATCTCAGCACTGGCAATCAAGTTTCTTAATACATGCAGGTAATGCAACATCTCTAAGTTACTTTCTACTTAACAAATAATGTCAGGTTGTAAAATCCTGTATAATCATCTTACAAAGCAGTGGTAGCAACAACTTAAAAGACATCTTTTTAGCAAGTTCACATAAAATTAGGAAAATAAATGTACTCAAAGAACAAACTGAGGGCTGGGGCTTTACTTCAGTGGTTCCAGCATCTGCCTGGCAAGCACAAGGTCCTAAGTTCGATCCCGGGTAACCATATACCATAATGCTGGATGTGGTGGCTCATGCCTGTAATCTCGCACTCAGGAAGCACAGGTAAAAGGATGCAATAAGTTCAGGGCTGGCCTGGGCTACATAGTGAGTTTAGGGCCAGCCTGAACTACAAAGTGACATCTGGGAGGGTGGGTTTTGTAAATTTATACTGCATCAGCCAAAATTAATAATCACATATATTTTTTAACTTTTTCTAGTACTAGAAACCAATCCCAGGGCTTCCTTCAATTTTTAATGCAGCACTTTATTTCCCTTCAAAGGAAAACATCATACTATAATGTGATACAAAGTGTCATTATTTTTTAAAGTATATTTTCTTGAAGATGTCTGCACTGGGATAAATGTACATTAATTTATGGAAATCATGAATACATGATTTAAAAGCACAAGTATGTAGTAGGTTTGACTGACAGGGTAAGACAATATAGTGAAGAATAAGAAACACAATTTTAGGCTCTAGATACATACTATTTAGATAAGCAAATGATGGCGTGCCAAATACTAAGCAAGCCTAACTTTCTGCTATTGGCAAAACTTAAGCGCAATGCTGAAATGATTCTCTTGGGGAAGGAAAACAGAAAGAAAAAGTGCTAGCATTTTTCACACTTTTTCATTTGATTTTCATTAAGTATTCACTCTCCTTGGTTCCAACAAATACATTCTGCCTCACTAATTGAAAGTAGATACATTATTTTAAAGTGAAAGGGAAAATTATGCAATTACTTGGTTTAAGAGAAAAAAGCATTCATCTGATGTTTTACCAGAAGCTAACCAAGAACAGCAAAATGACCGCCTTCACAACTTCCTACTAAAATGCTTTAAACTATACCACGTGTATTTTTGTAGTAGCCTGACCAGTTCAAGTTCCTAGATATCTTGCTCAGGTCTGTCTGTGTGAGTATGTTGGAAGGGAGAAAAATGATAAAACAGACTGCATTGCAATTAATAACTTTCTTTTACTGGAAGACCATAAGAAAACAAAGCTTTCACCATGTGAGAGGTAAAAATATTTGCATTGTCTTCACTCAATAAGAGACAGACACTCTTTTTTTTTTTTTTAGGTTTTTTGAGACAGGGTCTCGCTTTGTGGTTCAGGCTGGCCCTGAGCTCAGCCTCAAACTCACATCACAATCCTCCTGCCTCTGCCTCCCGAGTGCCGGGACTACAGGCGTGAGCCACCACGCCCGGCACTGTGGTATGTGGTACTGGTTGCTGCTGGGCGTGAGTCTCCACACCCAGTATTGTTATGTGGTTACCGGGGAATCGAACCCCGGGCCCTTGCGCTTGCAAGACAGGCGCCCGAACCACTGAGCTAACTCCCCGGCCCCAGACACTCTTAATGTATAAAGTAATGTATGAAAACCATCAGAAAATGAACTCACAAAAAAAAATTCACAGATAAAATACTGTAACACTGGTATCTAGCCATCAGACTACGTAAAATAAGAAGATAATTAGTAATAGCCACTTTCAAGGATGTAGAGTAACAAGAACACTTAGACAGCTGGAGGGAGTGTAAATGGGCCCATTTTGGAAAACTCAAATAATAATATCTATAAACTGAAATTGATCATGCACATGACTTCTAGCTTAGCAATTCTAAATCCAAAGTACATACTCCAAAAAAACTCATATTTAATTTAATAAAATGATGACTGTTTAACTTTTATATTATTTGCAATAACCAAAAGCACCTAAATTTATATTAATAGTAAGATAAGATAACATTCATAAAACATAACATTTCATAGCTGTGTTTTCAGTACAGTAGTTGCTAGCCATATGAACATTTAGATGTAAATTAAAAAGTAAATATACAGTTCCTCAATCACACTTGCAACATTGCATAACTCAACCGCTACCTGTTTACTGTCTCCTTCCTGTACTGGAGAGGACAAACACCAAGTATTTCATCACCAGAGAAAATTCTAGAGGACATTACTATTACTACACAGAAATGAGAATTCATGAGTCATAAATAACAACATCAGTGAGTTCCACAAAAATACTGAATAAATTAAACCAGATACAACTACTTCACAGCCACATTTTACACTCCTCACCCTACTCTTGTTTCACTCATACCAAGCTATCAGGCATTGCCAATTTCCTCTCTGTCTTTATTTTAGCAAAACTGCTGTAAAGAATTTCACTTGTTAGAAACATACTCTTTTTTTTTTTGGTACCAGGAATTGAACTCAGGACCTTGTGCTTGCCAGGTAGGCATAGAGCTGCTGAGCTCTTCTGTACCAAGATTCTATTTTTAACACACCTAGATAAAAAGATCTTTCTTCCTCACTCTACCTCTTGTCCTCATTTCAATGATTTTCATTAAAGGGAGAGTGTTCCTTAGATGCTTCTTAAATCTGATCAAGGTATTTGTATTGTTTGCTTTATTTTCAACAAAAATGGAACATTAGTAGTAGCCATTCTCTCCACAATGACAATTCATCTTACTATAACTTCAAAACTACAACTATTTCTAGACATTTTCACTTAATTATCTATCTAATACTTCAAATAACACTTCAAATAATTATTACTTGCCCCATCCTACAAGTGAGGATATTCAGGCTGAGAGAATAGTAAAACTAAGGAAAGAAATTTAGGCTTAGGAAAGAAATAGGACACTTTCAAGACTACTCAAAATTTTGTACTTGGACTCACATTCAGCTGCATACATCACATATAACTATTACTAACCCTTTTTACTCTTCCCTACCCTAGGATAAGCAATTTTATTATAGGAGAAGTTTGGCAAATGCTAAATAAAATTGGAGTACTTGCTTCTATAGAGAATCTAGGTCACTTTATGTTATAAACTATATGCTTTTATTATTTTTATTTTTTGAGACAGGGTCTTGCTTTGTAGTTCAGGCTGGCCTTGAGCTCAGCCTCAAACTCATAGCAATCCTCCTGCCTCTGCCTCCTGAGTGCTGGGATTACAGGTGTGAGCCACTATGCCAGGTACTGTGGTATGTGGTACTGATTGCTGGTGGGCGTGAGTCTCCAGGCCCAGTATTGTTGTATATGGTTACCAGGGACTGAACCCGGGCCCTTGCATTTGCAAGACAGGCGCCCAAACCACTGAGCTAAATCTCTGGTCCCTAAACTATATACTTTTACAGTGCAGATTTGTGACTTGTCCTGACACTATTTGCCTTTTCCACTAACTGTACCCAGATTTTCCCAAGAACATCGATGGTGCTGCCCAACCCTCCCTGGATGAAAGCACTAACCTGGAATCTGAACTGCACGCTCTCAGGGGAGAGGATCCGCCTCCTGCTTCCAACACGCTGCTCCTCCGGCTCTGCTCTGCTCTCCCTACACCTCATGCCCCACGATCTTCTGCCCACTCATGGGAGCCTGTGCTTATTCCTGTGGCCACAAGTAGAGAACCACACCTGATCTAACTTTCCAACAGGTAGATAAAATATATATTTGTTTGGCCCTCATTGTATGTTTATTTTACAGTTGGAAAATAATAAAATAAAATCAGTCTTGTGGCATTTTGCAAGCAGAAAAAATTCTTTCATGTTAAAAAAAAGGTACTGATTTCTTACTCATCAAAGACAGGAATAAACTGATATGTTCTTCAAAATCTCAGACTACATATTTTTTTTTTCTTGATAAATGACAACTTCTGAGAGCGTGGATTTTTCAGGCAACTCCAAAATCTCTGTAAGTATTTTGATTTGGGTTGGGTCTTGTCTTGTCTTGTCTTGTTTTGTTTTTGAGACAGAGTTCTGCTAGCACTGCAGGGTGGGCTTGCAGTCACTACGTGGCCCAGGCTGGTCTCAAACTCTTGGCAATCTTCCTGCCTCAGCCTCCTGAGTCCTAGAATTATAGACATGTGCAACCAAATCCAGCTATGTATTTAGCTAAGTACTTCCCTATGACAAGTCCTTTCTTAAAAACTGTTCAGGAAGGACATAAGGCACTGTCACTCCTGTCCTCTAAGCACTCCTACAACCCTAAAGAAAAGGAAACAAGGCTCATACCTTAAAGCCTTTAGCTAGTTAGTAACAGGCAGCCACAGTGTAGTTAGTAGTGGAGTCGTAGCCATTAGAAGTTCCAGGACTGGGCCAAGGATTTAGCTCAGTGGTTCTGGCACCTACCTTGCAAACACAAGGTCCCAAGTTCAATCCCTAGAAACCACATACTACAATACCAGGCACGTTGGGTCATGCCTGTAACCCCAGCTGTCAGAAGGCAGAGGCAAGAGGATTGCTGTGAGTTCAAAGTTATCCTAGGCTACATAGTGAGTTGAAGGCTAGTCTGAACTACAAAAAGCGAGACCTTGTCTCAAAAAAAAAAGACGAAGACGAAGAAGAAGAAGAAGAAGAAGAAGGTGACAAAGAAGAGGAAGACAAAGAAGATGAAGAAGGAAGAAAGAAGAAGGAAGAAGGAGGAGGAGAAGGTGAAGAAGAAGATCTAGGACTAAGGCAGAAACTACAGCTTGAGCCTCCCTTATCTGAAACTCCTTTGATCTGTGTTTCAGATTTTTTGGGAGTCTAATATATTTGCATACAGATGATCATAAGGGTGGAGTCCAAAGCTAAATTCAAAACTTCTTTCTATTTCACATATACTATATACAAATAGCCTAAAGGTAATTTTCTACAATATTTTAATAATTATTTTCCACAAAACCAAGCCTCAAGGTGTGGACTTTTAAATTTACAATGCCATGGTCGACAAGTATCAGATTTTGGAACATTCCAAACTTTCAGATTAATGATTCTCAACCTGCATAACACAAAAGAAGGTGAAGTTGTCCCCTCAGCGTTAGCTGAAGACGAGTGCTCCTTGACAGCACTGATAAGCTCTGCCTGAAGAAACACTGCCTCCAGCTGTTTTCCTTTGGGTACTAGGATAGTGAGGAGGGGAGACTTACTTTGACACTGCCATAAGAATACCGATTCTGGGGGCTGGGGATTTAGCTCAGTGGTTCCGGTGCCTGTCTTGCAAGTGCAAGGGCCCGGGTTCGATTCCCTGGTAACCACATACCATACTGGGTGTGGAGACTCAAGCCCAGCAGCAACTAGTACCACATACCACAGTGCTGGGCGTGATAGCTCACGCCTGTAATCCCAGCACTCAGGAGGCAGAGGCAGGAGGATTGCTGTGATGTGAGTTTGAGGCTGAGCTCAGGGCCAGCCTGAACTACAAAGCGAGACCCTGTCTCAAAAAAAAAAAAAAAGAGAATACCAATTCTGCAGTGCACAGAAAAGACAAGCCAGCTACAGCAGACTGCCAGGGTCCACTCTGCAGCATAAGGTCAGTGAACAGAAACCCCTCAGTGTTCAAGGCATGGGGGCTGGGACATGAGGCTTATAAAACAAGATTGCTGCTGACTGTGAGGCAATCTGCAGTCTGACTATAAGAACATAAGGCACACACATATGAATGCAGGGAGGACATTGGCTGCCAAGAAAAGACAATACATGCATAATAATCAGGGGTTCAGAACTCTGTGATCTACTTCCCCCAGATGTAATTTGAGAAAGTTTTTTCACAGTATTAATACAGAGATGTTCTATCTCTTCTTTTTATCATGAACCATATGTAGTAACAAAGCAGAGCATAATCAGAAGAGTGTTCTGTGTAGGAAACCACAAACAGTAATGAATGTTCATCCTTTTAGAAAGGAAGAAATAATGTACTAATCTCATAGGCAAATGCCTGGCATCAACTGCAGCCTTTCATGTACCTTGAGATTTGACCAAGTAGTAAACACTTAATCCCTTTTATCGTTAGCTCTGAATGGCTATGTTCAGAGAAAAGGCAAAAGTAATATTTAGAGATAAACAAAGCCTAGCTCACAGTGTACTGTATTTGGAAGTTCCAAAACGTCTGTTTTTTCACTTGGGCCGAGTCCAACTAGCTCACTGTGTTGGTTAACTTTCTCTTGTTGCTGAAACAAAATATCCAACATTCAAAGTTAAAGGGGAAAAGGCTTGTTTGGCGTACAGTTTGTAGAGGTTTCAGTGGATGGCAGACAGGCATCACAGAGGAGAAACAATGTGGTGGACACAAAGTAGCAAAAGCGACAGGGATCTTGACATCATCTCTCTGCCCTTTTATCTCATCCAGACTACTAGGGATTAGGGTGGTGCCAAAGAAATCACTCATGTGGTTTGATAGTCACAAGCCCTTAACCCTAGCATCGTATACTAGATTCAGCCACTTCAGAAAAAGCATTCTGATGCTGACCCTCTAAAGACTCATACATATCCCTTTACAATACTTCAAAAATCATTTAATCCATGTCCAAAGTCCAAACAGTTTCAGCACTGCTGAGAAGTCAAAGTCCAAAGTCTCCCTCTGAGATTTTAAGGCAAATTCTTACTTGTAAGCAAATTCTTACTGGTAAAAATGAACAGAAAATTAAATACATCAACATTCAATGGCACAATATAGATATTTTCATTCCAGAAGTTATAATCAGGGAGAGACAAAGGAATAGAAGCAAAGCATGTCCAAACTCCAGCGGGGCAAGCATCAAATCCCACAGTTTCACCTCCATCTCTGGTAATCTGTAGCAAACTGTGAACTCCAAAGGGACTGGATGGCTCCATTCCTACAGTGCTGTTGATGGCTGTAGCTCCCACAGCTGAGAACTTGGGCCAGATCTGCTCCAGGCTTGCTGCTTTCCTCAGGTGAAACATATTCCTGGCTTCTCCACACTTCTGAGGTCTCCACTGCCCAGTCAGCTTCACACTCACAGCTTCAAACACTGTCCTCTCAGAGACCCACTACTTAGCTTCCCACACCTTCTGAAATCTGGGTAAAAGGCTTCTTGACACCACAACTCTTACCTTTTGCATATATCTAAAACCAGCACCATGTGGTTGACACCCAGATTTGCCACCAGCTAGAACAGTAGCCAAGTTCCTTCTCTCCTGGTGTGCCTGTATTGCTGAGCATCCTAAACCGAATCCTGAATAACAAATCCTCAAGGCCATTGCCATTCTAGAACTTGGCGTTCTGGAGCCTTCTTAAAGCAGTCTTCCACCTTTGCAATTTTGAGGCTGCAAAGGGTGGAGTCCTGCTGGCTCTTGTGATGTCCTCAGGCCATTTTTACTACTCTCCAGTGCCTTCTCAGCAATCAAGATCTCTTAGGCACTATCTCTGCAGTCCACAGCCTTACTGGAGCTTCCTTTCTGAACAAACTCAAAACATTTTACATCATTTGATTAAGCTCTTTGCTCTTGATTCTCAACATATATCTCGCTAAAAGCCCTCAACAGCTGCCATTCCATGGCTGCCTTGAAATTTCTTCTGTAAGATTAATTAGTCCACCACCCTCAATCTCAGTCTCAGGCAAAGACTCTAGATAGGAGCAAAATGCAGACAAACTTTCCCCAGGGCATAACATATCACCTGGAGTCCAGCAGCCAATGCAGTCCTTCCCAGCAAAAACTCACAAACCTGGTCTTTAACAGCTTTATGGTCTTCTGAACTGTGACTAAAATCTCTCATATAGAACAGTCAAAGGTGTTCCATCCAGCTCTACTCCTTCAGCTGGCATTTCCAAACATTTCTTAACTCTTCTCTTTCCCACAAGCCATTTCCAAAGGCTCTAGAGCCACATGGCCAGGTAATGTTACAGCAACACCCACACTTCTCTGGTACCAAATTTGTTTTAGTTATTTTTCTCTTGATGCTGAGACAAAATATCTACCATCCAAAGTTAAAATGGGAAAGGTTTATTTGGTCTACAGTTCACAGAGGCTTCGCTTCATAACTGGCTGACTCCTAGGCACGATGGCTTGGCTGAGGACAAAGAGTTTAAAATGGCCAAAAGGTAGCAAAGCAACAAAAAAGCTTAATAGCACCTTTGTGCCCTTTTTTTTCCCATTGCATCCAGATTACTGGGGAGTAGTGTGGTACCAAACCAATCATCTACATGGTTTAGTAATCACATGCCCTTAATTTCAGATTCATATACTGTTTTGTTTTGTTTTGTTTTGTTTTGGGATAAGATCTCCCTTTGTAGTTCAGACTGGCTCTGAACTCACTATGTAGCTCTAGCTAGCCTCAAACTCACAGCAATCCTCCTGCCTCTACCTTTTGAGTGCTGGTATTACAGGAATAAGCCAACACACCTGGAGCTGTGTTATGTGGTACTGGGGATTGAACTTGGGACCTTTGCTTGCCAGGCAGACGCAGGAAACACTGAGCTAAATCCCAGGCCCTGAATCACATACTCTTGATTCAGTCACCTCAGAAAAAGAATGAGGCTCTAGGGAACCATTTAAGCACAAGTCACCTATAAACCTGCTTGTTAGGCAAAGTTCAAGAATAGGATATAGATACACACTCAGGGAAAAATTAACTTTGATCTTATAAAGTCTGCAACTTACTATAATTTATGACAAACTCCTTCCTAAGTACACAATCCTTAAAACAGGTAAAGTTTACCAATAGCCAAATAAGTCCTCCTTCATATCTCTCTCTACGCCACATGTTCAAAAACAAAGTGAATGCTGCTGCTGAGTGCCATCCGATGGAAAGGCTCGCAAAGATAGTAACATAAGGGTATGCCTTCACTCCTCATTCCCTGAACCTGACTTTTGTGACTTCTGCTTCTTCCCAAGGTCAAAAGCATCACAAAATGTAAATGTTTTGAACTGATTCAGAAGTCTGAAGCAGTCTCTCGAGTGCAACTAAAGACACTCAGGAAATGTCTTCAGATGACTTCTAGATCTGGTTCCAAGAATAGCAAGGATAGTGGGGTGTGTTTGAAGCCAGGAGGAAATGACTGTGTGTCTTTTGTTATCATGCAAATTTCAAAAAATATTAAACTTTTCCCATATTTTTAAATTATACCACATAAGCAGAAATAAAACATATTCCAATACTTTGGTATGGTATTTCCAAAGTCAGACCCAATTTCATTAAAAAAAAAAAAAAGCTATGAACAACAGCCCAGTATCAAATATGCCATATCATTTTTAGATTATGTTTTACTTTATAAAATTAATGAGCTCAGTGCAAATTCAAAGATAAGCTGGGCAATGATGAAAGGGTGTGTTTTTGTTTGTGCTAACACCCATATACTATGGCCACCATGATCATAGTGTAGAGAAGCTTTTATAAAAATAGTTGCTCATGGTGATTTACTTCTGTAATGTCACATATACAAGAATGTGCTGCTTCCAAATAACTACTAATCAAATACACAGCATATTCAGTGAGTTTTTACACTACCTGTAAAATGTAAAGCATATATCTTTACTTAGAATTTCTCTAAAAATACCAGAATGCAAAATACTATCATTAAATAAAGCTCATAAACACAAGAAAATAAAACTCAAATTTAACTTAGATCCAAAACTTTTCACAATGGCATCCTGGATCATTTTCCAGCCCTCCTGTACAAGAGTCTGTCCCAGCTAACCTGACCTACTTGAACACTGTGTGCACAGTCCTTCCTTCCAACACTGGCTCTACCCAGCCCTTCTCTCCCAACATGTCCTCTGACATGTCCTTTCCTTTCCTGGATTATAAACTTCTGTCCAATCCTAATTAAACTTCTACATCTTTGACAGTATGTGGTATTTATTCTCTTGCACAAAGAAAGAGATTTCAACAGCTATATACTGAATTAAGAATCATTTCATCAACTTTAGATTTTTCAGCTATTTATGCATACAAATGATTGGCTTACTCATAAAACACCTATTTCTTGAGAAGCTACTATCTATAAGACATAATGCCAAATACAATGAAGAATCGAAAGATGGAACTAACATGAGATTTACTTCCAAAAAGCTTAGGGTCTGGTCAAGAAAATAAGAACAATAGCCAAATTGCCATAATTACTACAAGCTGGGCAATCACATATAAACACTCTCCTATAGGTTCTCCTCTGTAGTATGTTGGGGGGGAAGGGACAGAGAAAAACTCTTATAAAAGGCAGAAGCTGACTTGAACAGAAAGGAGAAGACATTACCTCCTTAACATGTATTAACAAAGAGCAAATTAATGGATGGTTAGAAATTAATGGATGAAGCAAGCAAACAGTGATATTTTAGAATATGTATATATGATATGTTAAAAATAGAACAAATGCAGAAGTACTTTATATTATGAATTAAAGGGCCAAGGATTTAGCTCAGTGGTGCTGTGCTTGCCCTTGCAAGTCCAAGATCCTGAGCTTGATCCTCAGTACTAGGGGAAAAGAGAGAACATCAAACATTGATGTCACAATACTAGGCAATATTAGTCTGTTGAGTGACCAAATGACATGGGAAGATTTCATAGGATAATTATGATAGTTGAAAAAAGTTTGTATTTTTATAATTTTTTATGCTGTCCATTTATAATTCAACAGTAGTCAACATACTAACATCTAGTTAATATTGACATAAAGAACTCAAGTAACAGTGTGTATCATTCTTCTGTATGTTTTAAATTTTGCCCTATGCCTGCATCTACAATGACAGCCTAATAAATTACTTTCCTATACAATCTAACATCAGGATAAGATCCTGAAGCATTCTTCTGGGGGCATCTAAGAAGAAATCTTTTTGTAAAAATTCAGGTAAAATGTACACAATTATAACATGTAAACTGACAAGTATTCATGTGTATATGTACAAAAGAGCCCGCAGCTCAGATGCTAACTCAGCCAGAATTCACCAGATCATCATGCCATTAACTAACTGTTGACTGGGAAAGTCACTGGCAAAGAAATAATACTCTTCAGTCGTACAGTCTCACAACTATGAAGAAATAAGCGTGCTACCTATTTTAGAAAATTTTAACTAGGATTTCTTAGTGTAGGGAAAAATACAAAACAAAACAAACAAAAACAGTAAACCAATCCTTTACAATTTTGGCTGCTTCGATAAACCCAGGCAGTTTCCTGGCTCAGGGATCATGCTCCTGGGCTCGCAAACCTGCCCAGCTCTTTTCACTCCTAAAAATTAAGGCAGGCAGAGTAACTTACAAAGGTGTCTTTGTTACTTGTGAAAAGTAACTGCCATTGGGAAACTAAGTGTTGAGCAGGAAAGAAGAGACGCAAACTCCACAGTCCACGCTGGTTTGTGGCTAAACCTAAAAGAGACCTCTCTGTGCAAGCAGAACAGAAAAGGTGTCTCTTATAGGCTAAGAGGCATTTTATAGCATCTACAGATTGGCTTTTGAGGGGGTGAGTTGGAGAAGGGGTGGGCTTGTGACTTGCTGATGGTCCTTTGGTGACTATTCCCCATGTAAGTAAAATGAAACTTAGGTTTCTCTAAAATGTCAAATGGGCTCATTTGAACTAGTGATGTCCCTATCCAGGCTCTAGCAAGTGTGATCCTAACAATTAAACTAAGAAACTGCCAGTTAATTTCAAGGACTCATTGAACAAAAATAAATGCTTGATTTTAAGATGATTTCGTATATATAGAAATCACTGGTTAATAACAGAGATGAAGGTAACAAAATTGCCTTATCTACGGTTCATTTTTATGGACTAAATCTCAGCTACGGTCACAAACTTGCCACTTCTTGCTATCTTCTACTAATGGTCGCAAATGGAAATCTTCCTCACAGTAGCATTCTTAAGATTATTGAGAGAATTAAAATTATTATTGAGGGTTCTAAAATTACTATATAATTATAAATGCAGTGAGGCTTACTATAAATCAGCTTACTACAAGATCAGTACCTATAGGCCCTAAGGAGTAAAAGACTATACCTATCAAAAATACATATGGAAGGAGGAGGGAGTTACTGATTAAGGGAAGGAAAGAAAACACACTATGAGGACATTTCCACAAATCCCACATTTCCTTTTCTCAGACTGATGGTCTGTGCGGACTATCAAGCCTTCTATAGAGCAAGTGCAGCATAAACTCCAACACAGAGCCACCTTCAGATATATCAACACAGTATTGTCTGCTATCTTTGTAATATTTAAAGAGCAATTACAGCATTTGTTTTTATCTAGAAAGGAGTTTTCCAGTTCAACTATGAGACAATGTTAGGTATTTGAAGAGTTTATTTTGCCTCCTAAAAAGCTGAAATTTTATTTTTGCCTCATCCTTTCTCAAAAGATTTTATGTTTCCATTACTTTAACACAATTACAGGGAATGTACTGAAAAGATTATTGGAAATTGACAGATGGCCTTATTTTGAAATAAAATTAAGCCTGTGACATTACTGAAAGGAAGTTACAAAATTAAACCATACAGAATCATCTTAAACTAGCTTCCTTTTCTTTATTCTCAATGAAGCACAAACAGTGGGAAGCTGAAGCAAGGCCGCCACATCTTTAAATTCCTTCATTATGGCTAATTTATATGACATTCAGAAATCATTTCCTTAATATAATGATTCCCTAAAATCTAAGCTCTCTATGTTTACTGTCAAATCCAAATGTCTTTCACTGCTATAACTGAAATACAATTCCCAATCTTTAAAAACACGTAAGTGTGCATTAAAAGCCTCAGAATCAAATGAGTAATGTACATTTCAAAACAGACTACACATTACGGACATGTTATGAGATCATTCATACTGCTGTATTATTGCGGATGGCCTTGCCCAAGTGCTCCAGTGAGGAGTTCCACCTACCTTATTGTGCTCATACTTGTATGGGATCTTGAGTGTGTCCATAGCTCTGATCATAGCCTGCATGGCTGTGAAGATGTTCTGATACACCAGTTTAGTGAAGCCTCTTTTGTCTTCATCAGAATATCCTGACCCATGGATGATTCTCATCTGCTTGATAAACGTACTCTTGCCACTCTCTCCTGTCCCTGAAACAGATAATAGCACACATTAGACTATAATACCTTCACAATGTACTACAGCACCACTAGACACAGTAGCTTGGATTTGATGTTCCCAAAAGGCATCTAGAGAGGAGAACCACTACCTACCCATGGTGCACATTTAGCGAAATTTAGCCTAAAGCCATTTCAAAGGCAGATGAATTCAAAAAGCAAAAACCACAATACACACACCTGACCTAACCTCAATACAAAGGGTACAGTGGTTCCAGAGTATCCTCTCTTATAAATGAAAGAAATTTATGTCCAACCCTTTAAACTTTGCCAAGCACATTTAAATATTGTCAAAGCATTCTCTCAGAAATCTGTACAACAGATTTCATGACACGAGACGAAAAGGTGTTGGAGAGATAAAGCAATACCTCTCCCTTTTTCTTAGCTGCGCCAAATCCCAGGATAATTAATTTCTGTTGCCCACAACCTAAAAATATCTCTGTAAGGTGGGGTGGCACAGGTCTATGATCCTAGCACTTAGGAAACTGGAGTATGATCCCTAGTTGGAGGCCAACCTCAACTACTCAGCAAGACTCTGACTCATAGGGCTGTGACTATCAAACTTTTATTCATCTAAGCTAACTTCAATTTCTGAATAGAATTATAATAAAGACTCATTTTGAATCCTGGTGCTCTCTTCTATCTTTCCCCAGTAAATTTCATTCATTAGCTTCATGTTTGCTCTTTGATTTTACTATACAACTGTAGAAAACTCCAAGTAAAAGCAAAGCTTCAGATAAATGAAGAATTGGGATAGTGCACATACTCTAGGTACCAATAAAGTATTATTCCTCACTAAACTTGAAATTAAAAGAATGTGAATTAAAACATCAAAAGAACAAACAGCTCAACTTCCTTGTTCAGTACTGTCCTATCACAGAGACAAATAAATTATTTGTACCAACTATGTAAGCCAAATCTCATGTGTCTTTCCACTATTTTTATACAAATGTACAACATTCTCAGTTTTAAGTGGTGATTTTATCACTCTTCTCCTGAGAACTATAAAAAATGTGGTACAATTAAAAAACAAAGTTGTTCCCAAATTATATAAAATGATGATTCATAAGACCAAGTGAAAAATCCAAAACTTCACAAGACTTTTTCTATTAGTAGACTGCTTTGTGAACTTCCCAGGAAAACAGTTACAAGAAATGTGTTTTAGATGTACACCAAATATATTCATTTCACCCTGCCAGGCCTTTCAGGATTGTAATAAATCTACATCTGAAGCCCTTAATGAATGCAAAGGTTCAAGCCAAATGCCCTTGCCCCATTCTCAATAGGCCAGCACCCACATAATGAATAGATGACAATAAAAGTCTTATGGAGCTGAATTATAATTTAAGCAACTGTATTTTAGGTCCATCAGTTTAGGAAAAGAGTCTCAAATACAGCTGAATAAAGCATTTGAGCTATTTCCATACAATCTTGGATAAGTAGAACAAGATTTTTCCAAGACAGATATCCTATCCACGAGCACATTAGATTTCCTATTCACACCTGTAAAGAACAGAAGTGAGATAAAAGTGACTTAACAACACTGAGGCAAACAAAATTGTGTGCTGACCACATTCCAAGTTATATCTATTTTACTTTGTTTTTTGCTTTTTAGTTTTCCAAACTGGCTTCAACTTTGTAGTACAGTCTGGCCTCAAATACATGGCAGTCCTCCTGCCTCAGCCTACCACGCACTAGGATTACAGGCGTGTACCACCATGTCACCTAGTTGTATCTACTTTAAAGTACACATATTCTACATTCTGCATTTTGTTCTAGCTAGATAGGAAAATTCCATTTGAAACTGAGCAGTTCTGACACAAAAGTCCCCATAACTACTTTTTAAGAGACTGTTCACTCAAGGCAAGAGTTGGCGACATTTAACCCTTTATCCCTAGCATTATCTGGTACAGTTTTTAAAATGCACTAGAGAAATTAACTGACTTAATCGCCATCAGTGAGCAAAAAATTTAAAAGACAAGGAAGTGAATAGTAACCAGAAATATTAATAATAATTTATTCAGCTGAGTGCAGTGGCACACATCTACAATCCCCACTACTTTGGAGGCAAAGGCAGGAAGAACTAAATTTGAGACTAGAGTGCTAAACAAATTAGCAAAACCCTGTCTTAACAGTTAGTGATAGAGATGCCAGGATCAACTGCCAGCTCCACAAAAATAAAAATAAACAAAAAACCTTATCCAGTGAAATTGTTAACTCCACACAAGAAAATGCACTGAAAATTCAAGTATTTAATGAAAGTATTTGAAAGATCACAGTAGTTACGTATTCCTGCAAATGTTTCAGGTTTTCCAAAATTATTCAGAATTACAAGAGTTTCTTCTGAATGGGGAAACGGGACACAGTATTAAAAATTAACATCAGTGGGTTGCACATCCTTCTGAATATACTGAAAACCATGAATTTGTACTTTTTAAGTGATGACTCATTGCTCTTTTTATCATTATTATTTTAAAAACTAATAGCAGTACAGTTTGGGGAATAAGGAAATGTCCATGAATTTTCATGCAAACACTTTTCATTAAAGGATTTTGCACCAACCCACTCAGTATCTTCTGCTGCCCTTTCCCCTTCGGGAGTAACATGTTCACACTCTTCTGCCTCTGGGTGCATGACAGAAAAAAAAATTAAAAGCTCTAAACGCGGTCATTTACCAAAGAAGGAAGGCAGTAATTCACGCAGGGATCTGGCTGATTGACATGTAATCGGGAAGAAGTTGGACTAGAATAAAAGGTCTGTATTGCCAAGGGAAGCTGACCTTCTACTACACCAAATATTTATAAAAGTTAAAGATGTTTACTTCAGAAAACTCATCTAAAATTATAACATTTTTGAAACAGTTTTAACTTTTTTTCCTAAATAAATGTACTTTTTCTCTTCTTAATCAAAAATAAATCTGGAACATTACTGTATTATTTTTCATGTAATAATGTGATAAGCACTCCACAACAACTAATTACTCTTCAGAAATGGTTGATAAAGATGTACGAAAGGCTTTCATAATGAAGTGTGATAAGTGAACAACTCCCCTGGCAAAACATATTGCGAATACTTATTATTTGCTTGTATAAATAATACTGATAACCATCCTCAAACAAAAATATTTGCTACAATATTTACTTCCTTAGGAAAACATCAGAAATGTGCTAAAGTGCAAGGGTGTCACCTTCTGTGACAGTTCTAAGCACCCTAGAGTTGTGACCAGCTGATCCATTCATCAGACCCTTTTCTCATCTCACCCTCAAAAACACATTTTTAAATACCCTCATTTTGATAGAAAAAATTAATCATTTTAATTTATATCCTTATTGAGAGAAGAAACACTTTTTTACACTCTTCTTGTCCACTAGTATTTATTCTATAAACTTCAAAAATTACATAAGGACTCAGAGTTTACTTTGTGAACACTTTGATTTTCAAAGAGAAATTAATGTTGGGTTACAAATATTTCCCCTACTTGTCATTTTTCTTTTCATTTGTTGCTAAAATATAGTACATAAACTTATAATTTGTACTGTACTGTATTCACTCATCTGTATTTTTCGTTGCCAAAGTGGGAAGGGGAAGAGCACTAGCTGCAGAGCCAGGGGTCAAGTAACATGGTTCAGGAAGCAGGTTCAGATTTTATTCTGAGGGCACTAGACAGCTCTGAAGAGTTTTAACCAGGGAAATGACATGGTTTGATTTATGTTAAGTAAAGAATCAGTGTGAGGGCAAGTTAGAAAGGTATTCTTGTAAACCACACATCCTCGTAATCTAGACTAGGAAGGCAGGGTAGAGTGAATGATATGTCCTAGATTAGAGATGGGTAAGATCTAGGTGGTAAGGGAAGGGAAGGAAAGGAAACAGAATGTCTAAATTTCTGGCCTGAGTAGCTAGATGGAGATACCATATTCTTAGAGAAGTCTGAAGAGGGAAGGTACATATAGCTTTAAATACATATTCATTCCCCAAATAAGCACTTCTTGCCCACCCATAGGATTTGTTGCAGCAACATGAAGGACACACATGAAACAGAGGATGTGCCTGTGTCCAACATTCTTGAACAAAGGCAAGGACATGGCCATGACTTAGATCCTTGAGCTAATGAATGAGTCACAACAGACTGCAAAGCCAGTTTATAATTTCACTTCCTATGAAATAAATCTAAGAGAAGGAAAAGATTAATTTTTTGGTCTCTTAGTCTGTCTGTCTGTCTGTCTCATACACACACACACACACACACACACACAAACACACACACACACACACACACACACACATGCGAAGTGGCACCAATGCTATATATACACAAGGGAAAACTAGGACTTCACTAAACATTATTTGGACTGTACAATATTATAAAAACATCAAGTTATAATAACATTTTTAGAAATAACCCTTCAAGCTAAATATATACCCAGTTTTTTTCAAATAATAAAAAATATAAGGCACATAATCCAAATGCTTAAATTATACATAACCTACATACTCTAAAAGCAAAGTGCATAGAAGATGATCAGACATACTTTGGAAAAGTAACGCACAGTCCTCATTAAACCAGAAAATGCATCCCTACAACAAAATTGCTTCATGAACAACAAATTAAATTTGCAGTGGAAGAAAAGGGCCAAGATGGATCGATAGAAATGTCATTTCTCCACCTTGGTTCACATTTTTTAGAAGATCATCTACAGCAGGTGTGTGGCAAGGAAACAGCATCAGCTGGAGCAGGGGCCTACCCGCCTTGTCCACTGGGATAATAAGCCGTACACAGCCCCTTGGCCTCAGAGCTGAAGATGAGCAAACAGGCGTGGATAACCACATGTGTTCTCTCCAGCTTTCAAATTTTGGAACTATTTTCTATCTTTGTATATTGTTATATAGCCCTAAAAAGTATCAGTTATATTTTCATGAGGAAGAAATTCACCTCTTATTTACTATATACTCAACTACTAACTCAAATGAAATGACTAAAAAACTACAGTAATGCTTCAAATTTAGGGTATCAAGATTTTTCTTCTTTTTACTCATGTGGCTCGCTACTTTATGCCTGTAAAAATATTACCTTTTGAAGTACAGGAATTAAGGTGCTAGAGGAAATAAGCCAAGTACTACTCCAATTCAAAGAAGCAGTAATCTGAGATGTCTCAGATTTTCACATTGAAGTACACAGTATGCTTTTTGAGCTAGTATCACCTGTAATGATTTCGAATAATGACATCAAGAGCTCTAAGAAGGACTTGTGTATGCTCCAAATCTGCCTAGCAGTCATAAAATCAGAAAATGATCTGAAAGGCTGTGTTACAGGAAACAAAGAGTTACTGAATCTAGTTCT
Source organism: Petromus typicus (assembly GCA_004026965.1). NCBI lineage: Eukaryota > Metazoa > Chordata > Mammalia > Rodentia > Petromuridae > Petromus > Petromus typicus. The sequence continues at coordinate 21,412 of PVIR01011443.1, forward strand.
ATACAGCAGATACTGGTCTAATAGAGACTTTTAGAAAACCACTGTTCCTGTATCTGAGACTTAGTTAAAATGAAAACTAAATGTTTCCTTTAAGGAAGAAGAAAATGCATGCTTAAAACATACATATACACAAGCCAAATCTATGCATTCTTCACCTCTTTAAATTCTATCTTGGTGGGAAATCTTGACTAAAAAAAACAAAACTGCCTCCTAGGGGTCTCAATTATTAGACTTAATGCCACCCAGCAAGGACTTCTGAATCTAACCATTTCCAAATGGTTATTCTAAAACGATCCAATAACTCTGCCATGAAGACATAAATTCGAAAATTATTTAGGTTCGTATTTCCTGCTAAAAGTATAAAACAGTAAGAATTTTTCGGATACAGCATTTTTTAAAAGCCAGAACATTTGTCACTATATGGAGGAAGTAGTCCTTTTGTATTCAATATTCAAGAACTTGATGAGAGGCACACGAAATGGACCTGCAGTTTCAGATTCTAATAGCTCCAAAGCAATCATCCAATAAGGCTCTCAGTGCATTCATTCAGAGGTGCTGTCCAAAGACAGAAGTACAACATCTGGCACCACCAATGAATGTCAAAACAATTTTCCCAGCCAGTTAAAAGCAGGGCCCTATAGTTTGTTTCATTAATTTAAATTCTGTCCTGTAATTTATTTTGCCTGATGGCCATATGTTTCTCCATCATTTGAGTCAGTGACAAAATGATAATGGAGCTGGGATATCCCCATCCAGTAATTTCAGAAACAGGGATGATCGATCTAGCCTCAACAAAAAAAAAAAAAGAAAGAAAGAAAGAAAAAGAAAAAGGAGAGTCTTTTGCTTTACTCCTAAGTTACTGCACATGACGATGGCTTCTCTCTTCAAAGAGAATGCTCTTCGCTCAGAAGTATGATTGATACCTAAGAGGGGACAATCAACTGACAAGGAGAAACTAAGAAAGGACAGTCTCACAACCAGATTTGTTTCTTGAGGAAGTAAAACTGGTGCATTTTATTAATGTTTAGTAAGACTTGCATAGAAGACAACTTCCTATTCTTTGACTGATAAAAGGGGGAAGTGAAACCAATTACTATCTCATTTTAAACTGAGCTTCACCTCTTGCTCTAGGACAATAGAATAGATCCATGAAACAAAACTAGTCTTGTAACAGGAAGAGAGATCATAATCTCAAAAAATATATGCCTCTTGGAATAAATCTTGATTTAGGCCATGGACTGACAAATGCTATTCAAATTATACATACATATGTGTATTATGTATGTATATAAACTAACTTGATAATGTTACATATTTCATGCTATGTAAGAAAAGTGTTTTGAGGGGGAAACTAGAAACCAACTATCATATATGCAATATAAGGAATCTACCTTTTCATCAGAGAAAAGGTAGAAAAGTATTAAGCATATAATGAAAACCATGTGCCACATAGACTGTGATACTTTTTAAGCCAGTACTGAAGCTGACAGAAATTCAATCAACCTACATTTTTTACAAAAGTAAATACTGAATCACTAGGCCTTAAGTGGAATGATATTTTTAGAATTTGTAGAATGTAACACACACACACGCACATGCACACACACACACACGCACAGCTACATCACAGCTTCAAAAACCGAAAACTTCAGCCTAATGCTGACACTACAATAATTACTTGTTTATCCTATTGTCTACCTACAGCCTTCCTATATACTCACAATTAACTTTTTGTGAAAGCCTATGAATACATATAAAATGCAGTGACTGTTACAATATCTTAAATCTAACCTAGGCAAGCAGTGAAATCTAGCTAGGGTAACCTACCCTGGTTGTGTATTTATAAAAATTTTAATCCTGAGGTGATTAATATATTATTGCTTGTCTTGTACTAGAACAAGTATCACAGGAACTTCATAAAGTATAGGCCTATTAATTTTTTAAATGTATTAATGAGATATAGTTTATATCACAACTCATCCATTTACAATGTAAACTCAATGATTTTAGTATATGTACAGGTACATACAAGCTTCACCTCGATTTTAGCACACATTCATCTATGATTTCTAATGAGTTGTCAAATAGCTAACCAGTCAAGATATAAGGTTACTTAGCTAGATAAACTTGCTGCTAAATGCATTCCTTCTGTTTGTTTTTAGAACATATTTTATATGGAAGTTTTGATGCAGTTCCTTTATTCTTTTTCCACCTAACACATGGCAGGGTTTGGATCAAATTCAACAGCCTATTGAAAAGTTCTGAGCAAGCATGACTTCATTCTAGGAACCCATTGAGAAGACAGAGGTATGGCATGAAAACATACTTCAGTTCTGCAAAGGTGGCAGAACAAAGAAATAGGTACAAAGAAAATTCCTGCAAAAGTCCAGGCAAGAGGAAAGAGCTTGAACTTGTGTGGTGAAAACGGTCAAGAAGAAAGGACTTAATACTGAAAAGACAGAAAAGGCAGGTTGTGGCTATAGTCTGTGATGAAATGTGGGGTAAACACCATAGCTCCAACTTGAGAGACTGGGGAAATGATAGCACCTTTAGTCCAACCCAGAAGAGATTCCAAAAGGAAAAGCTAGTGTAAAGGTGAAGCCACCAACCCTCTCATACTGTACTAATAAGGCATTATGTGCTGGGACACAGATGCCAGAAATGCAGAAATCTTCCTCCTGAGGCAAGGAAGAGAAACACGGCTAAGTAAACACTGCTGAATGTTAAAGGTAGGGCACCCAAGGCCCTCTCACAGACAGCTCTGCTGAGACAGAAAGGGCAGCCCAGAAGCATCCCAGGTGTGAGAGTCTGCACAGCTGCCCCGGGCGAGACAAGAGCATAAATCAGCCCACCCTTCCAGGGTCACTGGTGTCACACTCTCCTCCTACTGCAGCAATTCAACAAGATTCTAGAAATGCTGCATAAACAGGGTGTTTTATGGAAATAGCCATTTACTCTATCTCAAAACTCCCACTGGGCCAGGAGTAAATTTCCAAATTGTTAACCCATGCAATACTAAGCATGAGTCATGTGCCCTCAGTACAAGCAAAAAAACTGAGATCTTGTATCACATAAGAACTGAACATGTTTCTTTAAGCCTCCAGAGGAATATTTCAATTACCTTATTGAAAGTCATTTATTTTTACTGAAGTTAACTAAGACCTTGGAGGCGTACAACAGTTGTTCCAAGTTACTGGGGAATATTCCCTATCATGGGGGGGGCCTGCTATTGGAGATTGAACTCCAGCCCTTGTGTTCACAAGATAGGCACTCTTACTGTATGCGCATAAAACAAGAAGTCTAGTTCAATACAGGTCATTTTGTAAAAATATTAGCACATAAGGATCCACAAAAATGAGAGAAGAGATAAAATTATCTTTGTGTCAGCTCATTCAGGGGAAGAGGTTCTGAAAAGTGCATGAACTGAAACAATATTTGCAAAATACTAGAACAAGTTGACTACTGCGAGAAAATCATGGGGTTTTTGTTTTGTTTTGTTTTTTCACTCATTAACTTGGCAAACATGTTTTTAAATAACCATATATTGGGGCCGGGGAGTTAGCTCAGTGGTTCTGGTGCCTGTCTTGCAAGCACAAGGACCCGGGTTCGATCCTCGGTAACCACATACAATACTGGGCATGGAGACTCACCCCAGCAGCAACCACCACCACATACCACAGTGCCAGGCGTGGTGGCTCACACCTGTAATCCCAGCACTCAAGAGGCAAAGGCAGAAGGATTGCTGTGATGTGAGTTCGAGGCTGAGCTCAGGGCCAGCCTGAACCACAAAGTGAGACTCTGTCTCAAAAAAACCTAAACAAAACCCCGTTATATCCAGAAGTGTGAAATCTGTACGAAAATTGATATCCTAAATGCCAGTGAAGGAAATTCAGCTATACTACTTCTTTTATAATAGCCATTTCAAGTATTAAAACCTAAGCATTCACCAAATGAGAATGGTAAATGATAGTCCATCTACATGATAGGAGATAAGAAAAATAACTTCTCACATTTAGCTAAATATGAAAATGTTTATGCTGTATTGCCAAGTTGAAAGAACAGATTATAAATCCTTATGTAAACATCATACAAATTCTCTAAAAAGTACATACACACATAATTACAGATAAAAAGGTAGGGTAGAATTACAATAAAGTTTAAAACTTGTCTTTGATGAAATGTTGAGTAACTTATTTTCTTATTTTTAACTTATATTTTCCCAATTTAAAAAAATGAAGACACACTACCTTGTAAAGTGAAAAAAACTGTTTAAAAGAAACTGAAAAAAAACCTTCTGACCACCTTCTAGAAGACTGTATATTATAGATAAAACAAAGACAGTGACAGAGTTGAATGATCAGTCTTTAAGTCAGAAGCCCAACAAACCAGGAGGTTTACAGCTCTCTTCGGATTTCCTAAGACTCTATATGATATGAAGATAAGAATGAGGTAAAATATACATGAAAATCTCAAATAGTGGTTATGTATACTATACGGAACGACTACACTAGTAAGACATGTAAGACAGCCTGCTATTAGCACACTGTGCTTTGAGTCACTTTTCTTAAAAATTCTGCAATAACCCATCACTACACTTTGTGAGCACCATGAGACAATTACAAATGATTGATGAGACACAGCATAAAGTGAAATGGTACAATGAATTCAAATCATAGCCTTTGCATTATTAGTTCCTGTTCTAACACAAGATAACAAAAATTGAAGCATTCCTAAAAGTCCTAGGAAACTCACAGAGAGAAATCTTCACAAAGTACACTTCTCATAGTCCTTGACCTCAAGATCTTGAACATAGTGGGCATTAAATGAGATTGCTCATTAACTATTTTACCTTCCTATCCCCCAATCTATGCATACAAAAAAACTTTCAAGAACTATAGAAAAAGCTTGAAATTTACCAAAATGTTATTCATAGCTGTGTTTGGGCCGTTAAGAATGCATATTATTATTTCATCATACTAATTTTCTAATGAGAATTTATTCTATTTTTAACAGTCTCTACAAACCTGAGACACTGGTTGCACTTGGATTCAATTTCTAACCACCTGGAAACATGACTAAATGATTTAATTTACCTATCTGGATTTCAGTTTCTCCAGTTTCTTCTAGTGAAAAAGCTGGAACACATGACTAGGGACACTGAGTGTATCTGGCACAACAGTAGGTAAGGCCTTAGGTATAATGATGTTTCAGTGCACAGGAACAGTACCTATGAATAAAACTCACTAGCACAAGTTTCACCAGTTCCAGTTAGCATGTAAGATTTTCAAAGGGCACATACTTGACAGAACTCATTTCTGACCTCAAAAATCTCAATTCAACACAGATACCAAGGAAACCAAGGAAAGGGCTCCCTTTGGGGTTTTGATCCATGGGCCAAACTTGAGAGTTAATATTATTTTAAATCCAAGTTATAAGTCTTCAAAGAAACAGAAGGATATTAACTATAGTATACGCTATCACAATGTTCAATGTATCTTCAGAAACTATGGCATATCATACTGATCAAATATGACACTGTGGGCAAAAAAATACGAGAAATGTTGGTCGTTTTTCTGCCATTAAAATATCTGGCTTTGAGCAGTCACAAATAATAAAGGCTATAATTTTCTAATCTAAACAATAAGAGTCAAAGTCAAAAGCCTCTTTCTGCAATGACAAATCTGATACACAAATTCATACAAGGCAACCTTTAATTAAAACTTGATTTTCTACGCAAATAGAAAAAAATAAGAACCTTTATCATGGAAGTGACTAATTTCTTATTTTAAAAGTCTCATAACAAAATGCTTTAGAAGAGTATTTGATAAAGAAAATGTTCATCAGCAAAGATACCTGTTCAAAATCTACTGATCCACATAGAGCAAACATATCAAAGTCTATAATAATATTGTATATAGGTAAGTTAATTAGATATCTTGTAGGCAGTTAGACAGGGCCAGCCCAGCAGGAGCCAACCCCGAGGCCAACTGAGCCAATATGGAGAACAGCCAAGGAACCAACAGGAAGGACAATCTAGACACATTCACTGAAAGCCAGTACTGTAAAAAGAGGAAACGACCACCCAAATAGGATAAACAGCTGTGGTTGGTATTCTAAATAGGTACCAATCAACTGGGGAGGGGACCAAAGGTCTTAACTCACCCATTCCAGGAAAGATCCCTGATTGAAAATCCTTACATGCTTGCTACATGTTTTACTTTCCCACTGGATCCCCATTTAATCAATATTACCTGAGTCACTATAGTTATCATAATCTTATTGATTGATCATAGTTTTGTCCACCTTATGATTTCTTACTGAACCAATGTTATCTAAGCAACTGTACTTGCAGTCTTACTACTTGACTAGTTTTGTCTACCTTGAATCCCTTTCACCCTATGGCTTTGTCCCATAAAACTTTTGAGAAAGCAGCAAGGTGAGTGGGCAACCCACTTTTGGGTCCCCCTTCTTTCTCTCTTAGCCAGAAGCTACTTATTAATAAAGTTTTCCTACTCTTAACCTTCTTTGTTCCTAGAATTCATTCTTTGATTTTAGAGAACACAAACTAGTACTTCAGATATCAGGTTTGGGAGTTACATCTGTTCCCTCCATAGCAATAAGAGCATTTTATAGTTTTTCTATAGGACTCATAACCATTCAGTTATACAGGGTCATCTAGCTTCATTCAGAGGCAACATATTACCAACAAACACCGTTTTACTTTTTAAATTTTCACTATGTAGTCTGGGCCAGCCTCAAACTCACAGGAATCCTCCTGCCTCTGCTCCCAAATGCTGGGATTACAGGCACGAGCCACCATACCTAGCCCTCCAACAGACACTGTTGTACATAAAATGCAGGCGGTCGCTTAGCTTATCTCTTCCAAGATACCTCGTCACCTCTGGGCTATCAAGCCTCCTTGCCCCATCTTCTCTCTTTAAACAAGACATTCTTCCTAAATTTACCATTCTCCAATCCACCTTCTGAGACCCTTTATAGTCAAGCCAATAAGAAAGAGTATAGAAACAAATGGGAGTTTCGTGGGGTTTGTTACATAACCCACATCAATTACCACCTCTTACCCTGAAGCACAGATTAGCTCATCTTTCACAGTAATGCAGAAAGAAATCTGTAAGGCTATTCTGACATCAATTTAGCCCAGTGTGGGGTTAGCGGTGAAATGCAATCAAATAAGCAATGAACATGAAATGACGCACTGTCTCTTTAAAGCTTCTGTAATTCCATAATTACCTACTTGTGATGGGTGTGACAAGAACACATGAATAATTCAGGTATTCAAAACTGAAATACTTTATAAAGTATCCAGTTTCACATAACTGAAAATATGACAGAAGACAAGAGGCAGGGCCATTGGGTTTGGGCAATTTTTCAGTCCCAAGGCAAAGATTTCGGCCCACCACAGATAAGAATTCAGCAAGACAGCTGGGGAAGGACAAAGGTCCATCTGTTAGCCTTCCAGTTCCTTCTGAGTCTTCACAGTGGGACTTCCTTATTTGTCTAAAGTACTGTAAATTCCGAGAATATCAGGCACACCCATACTCAAATGTAAGCACAAAAAGACACGGCAAAGCCAAACATAAACTGGTTCTTAGGCTATTAATTGCGAACTGTTCTCAGATAAGGTTAATTTTCTATTATATGTTTAACATATCACCTTAACAAAACAGATAATATTTTCATGAAAATCCACTTGCCAGCTTTGAAATATTAGCACTCAAAACTGATATGACGTGGTCATAAAGTTACTTTACTCAAAAAGTAAGAAAATAAGTAATAAACAGAAAATAGACTTTCTTAAATTCCACACTGTTTACCACTAAACTAAATTTACTGTCTCAGATCATGTTTGTGTGGGATATGACTATAGGCAAAATCTGAACCAAAATTACCCTCCATTTTTATGCAAGTGGCTTTTCAAGAGAGTGTAAAGTGTTTATTAGGAAGACAGAAAAGGCGAGTCTGCTTTGGGAAAATGGTTTAAAATGCTTAAGTAACTATGTTTAGAGGTAAGATGCATGCTTAGTAATGAAAAATCCAGTTAGGGGGGAAAAATAGTTGCACTAACTATACATAAATGATCTAATTAAACTGTCATTCACAATTCATTAAAGCTACTAATAAATTATAATTTGGAAAAGTGAAAAAGATACTTAGGTCTACAAGACAGTTAAAACCTGTTAAACATAAAGACAGCCAAGAACTGGTGGCAAAATTTTCTTAAGAAAGGAACATTAAACCTATTCCAATGACCTCATTTCCACATTTCACCGAATAACTCTAGAAGACCTATGTCCTCACTTATAAGAGTGGAAACTGAGGTCTATCCACTTAAATGGACTGCCAGATTTTGATCCTCTGTAATTCTCCCACCACTTAGTACTGTTACCACACATCCTGTACATGGTCTGCGTCCAAGGAAATGACCATGTGCCTTGGTGTGGTCACTGAGAAAGACTTAGGAATCACTCCAGGAGCAGTTCACAGAATAAAGTATTAGAAGGAATGTTAATTCATCCACATATTAAAGACACAGTTAACAAGAGATGAGAGAGAACCAAGAGAATGACATTACCAGTACAGAATAACCACCAGACTGCTAGCTGATGTTGCAAGAACAAAAGAAGCACAATCTGAAGAAAACAGAAAATCTTTATGAAATCCGATGGCTTTAGGAAAACAGTTCCTATAACTTCAGGGAACAAAATATCCTGATTAGTAATTTTCCTATGGACAAAAGAAACATTTGCTTGAACTAAGATGGTATAATATCACCAACTAAAATACAAAACCACCTGTGAAAGACGGAGAACAAGCAGAATCAATTCCTTTTCCAACTTTCTCTGGGAATTCTGCATTTTCTTTTCTTTTTTCTTTCTTTTTTTGTGGTACCTGGGATCAAAGTTGGGACCCTGTGCTTACAAAGCAAGCACCAGAACCACTGAGCTAAATCCCCAGCCTCAAATCTGCATTTTCTTAACCTTCCACATCTAAAGCCCGTAATACCTAAACTGAGCAAGGCCTTCAGAAGCAGGTCATGCTGCAGTGAGTGCCTTTCATTGCAAACCCATTTTCAAATACAAAGCCCAGCTAGCACCACCACTAGCTGCCCAAGGCCCTGGATTCGATCCCCAGAAGAGTCTTCAAATAGATGTCTCACAATAAAACAGAAAAGTAAAATTTGCAACGTTGTTGCTTATAAACAGATCCCTGGTAGAATATGGCAGTGATGAAAGCCCAGGTTCTCACTCACCAGTTGTGTGGCTTTGGGAAGCCTCTCTAACCTCTCCTGTCAGAATCACTCATTTCCATCAACTACAAGATAAAGATGATATTTATTTTAGTATATGTGCTGCCAAAGTGAGCACAGATGATGTCTATTTTTTAAAAGTCTGTTTGCAAGCCAGGTGTGGTGGTATACACGCACTTGGGATGCTGAGACAGGAGGACCACTGGAAGTTCAAGGCCAGCCTGGGCTACATAGTGAGTTTGAGATCGGCCTAAACTATACAGAGAGAACCTGTCTCAAAAAAAAAAAGTGTAGATGGAACGTAAGTAAAGTCCTTAGCAGAATGGCTGCTACACAGTTAAAGTCTATTAACTGCTGTTGTTAGCCAGGGTGAATAAAGACATCTACAATGCAGCCTCATCTGCCATCTCTGGGCCACACCAAGAAAGAAGCCAAGCATTTTCAGGTCCCTACTCTTTTTAATTTCCTTTTCCCCACATATCCTTCTCTGCCTGCCAAAGCCTCCCTCATTCCTGTCCTTTCAATTGGCCAACTTCCCTAAGGCTGGCTGGCTGCTCCTTCAATGTCTATTATGTGACTGCATTTGGATTATAATTGCTTATGTAATGAGAAAGACATTTATTTACTGGAATGGGAGAGGAGAGAGGACCAGCCTGTTATGGCTATTTCTACCAAGAAGTGAGGAGGGAGTAAACCACAGCTGGGCTCCACTTCCAGGGGAACAGGCTGTGAGGAGGGCTTCGGTGGAAGAGGAACAGATCAAGAGGTGAAAATTCATGAGCACAGGTCTGACTCAGCCCTGTGCTGGGATATCCCACATCGTCTCTGTAGTCCATCTCACAGAAGCCAAGAGGAGTTGGCTCTATGCTTGTGCACACACACACACACACACACACACACACACACACACACGTGTGCATGTGTGGAACAAGAGACCAGTGTGACATGAAGAGTTTTGGAAAGGAAGCTGAGAGGTCTGAAGCCTTTCATTGGCTTTCTGGCTGTTTACCTTAAATGTCAGAGGGACAGCGATGACGAAAGTACACACTGTACATGTCACAACTGTTCAAATGCCCGCTTATTTTTCCCATCACATCAAGTTCTTAAAAGTGGAGTAATAGCAAAGCAGAATATTCCAGGCAGCGCTTCTTAGACATGACTTTCACATGTATCCTGGGGAATATGACTAAAATGCAGTTCTCCTCTGTCCTCTACATGTCTAACTAGCTGGTGACACGGTGGGACCATGGAAAAAGGACTCAGAACATAGACGCAAAAGCCAAGTGGCCTGTGTTCAGGGACCAGCTCTGCTACTTAATACTGTATGGCCTTGAGCAATGTAGCTCAATTCTCTGCACTTCTTCCCCTCCCCACACCCTGTAGTAAAAAAGTGTGCCCCTATTTTCTAAGATCAGAGAACATGTGTGACCAGGCCTGACCCCGTGTCCCTGCAGTCCACAGTGGCAGTGTGGGTGAAGTGGCCCAGGTATCTCAGCACCCCAGCATTACCTAGAAGCTATCTGTCACAAAAAGGTCCTTGACAGATGTTCCTTACTGTTACAACTATTTCTTTCTAATTATCTTCTGCACTCATCCTAACAAGTAACAATTTTTAAAAATGTAATGAATTAATGGTTTTTAATAAAAGGCTGTGCATAAATTAACATATTCATACTATGAATGATAAAATGGTATCTACACTAAAATCCTCAGGAGACCTCACTGTAATAAATCACAGACAATACTAGAAAGTAGCTATTTCAAACTGATAACAAACTGCATCCAAATTTTCCAGCTCATGAGGCTTCCCCTCCTATTCTTAAGCCTAGGACACCCACTGTGGATGGTTCCAACAGGGACCAGGGACCAGAAATGGTCTTCTCTGCTTTCCTAGCAAGGAAAGAGGCAGAGACTGACATGAGCCAGCCAGGAAGGTAGAGAATATGGAGCAGGGCCCATAACTGAAGGGTTCAGCCGTAAAGACAGTGCAGGCCCCCTGGATGTAAGATTATCTATCTAGTGCTAGTTCTGGTCCTTCAGATGAAGGATATGCAAGAGGTCCTAACAAGTAGCATATTTAGCAGCAAAAAGAATGGTAACCACCAACTATGCATACCAAGTTGCAGTCCTCACTCCCAGAGTAACCCAGGAGAGATAACATTTGTTTCCATTTTACAATCAACTACTGGGCCCCTTCCAGGTACTGTCTGAAAAATTTACTGTCTTCAAATGAATAATCCCACAGCAACTGACCTGGGGCCTCAGAGCACAGGGAGGCCCCTGGCAGCTCTTCATCAAGAGCCCACGCCCATCTGAGCATCCACCCTGACACTTTCATGAGAGATTCATGCTAGAAATCAGTTGGTTCTCTGCCCACAGCGTCCTGATACAGATGGCACATTTTTCCAAATGACTGTGGCCTCCTGGAGATGCCAAGGTTCTCCCCAAGAGGATCTCACACAAGTCTCAAAGCTTGTGTTTTAAATCAATTCCTTCACATTTTTTGCAGCAGCCATTTTCTTGTGAAAATAGATGCACAAAAAACTCACACTGTTAAAACAGAAAATGAAGGCACTGACTCTGAGAAGTTAAATAAGGTGCTCAAGCCTGCAGAAACACCGTGTGGTAATGGAGGTATCTGAACGCAGGTGTGTGTAACTCTACCACCCAACTGTGCACTCTGCCAAGCCATCTAGCAGGACCCACAGGCACAAGGCTGAGAGCCAACATAGCTCAGGCAGGGCTTTGGGAGAGGAAGAATACGGTAGGGTACAGGGCTTGGAGGAGCCCTGGAGAGTAAAGCAGATTGCTGTGGAAGTGTTCCATAGCAAGAACCGAAACAATTCAAATTCTGAAACCCTCAGGAAAGAAATGCTTAGAAATGCTTCCAGACCTAGAGATGGGCATGTTGGCACATGTCTGTCATTCTGCCACTTCAGAGGCCGAATCAGAAGAATCACAAGTTTGAGGCCAGCCTTGGTCACATGAGACCCTGTGTCCACTCGCAGGCACAGGGTAAGAAGAGAGGGCTCCCAGCACAGGGAAAACTGTGACTCTCGAAGCAGTGCAGGGGTGAGGGCAGCACAGATTGCTCCTGGCTGCCACAGCAGTGCCAGCTACTTAAACCTATAAGCTGCTGGTGAAGTAAGGGGGAAATGATGGCAGCTGAGTGTCTCACCCCTGGCACAGCAGCTCTAGGAAACTGGGGAAGGTGAGCAAGAGGAAAGGAAAGCTGGTGTCTAACAAGAGAACATTCTGGGGCTAAAACCAGGTCCGTCAGAAGCGGGAGCTTTGGTATATCTTTTTTAAATATATTAAAATGCCCAAATGCAAATTCTCCCTACTTCCAAATCTTCTAGGGACTTGATCATATTCAAACGCAGGGCAACTCTGTCTTAGTTCAGAATCCTATTTTTCAAGCCCCACTTGAATTCCCTGCAATCTGGTTTCTATCTTGAACCCTTAGGAGAAACTACCCTCAGAAGAGACTCTAGATTCATGGCCAAGCCGTAACCCATCTGGTTGTGACACTCAACCCACTGCCTCTTCCTGTGTTTTATTTCTTACAGATGTGTCTGCCTACTTGCCCAAACGCTTGTGCCTTTAAAAAAAAAAAAAAAACTTCATCATATCTGGTTTAAACTGCGTACTATTTCTTCACCAAGTTCTGCTCCTCCAAAGGCAAAAAAAGACTCCAGTGCACTCAAATCCGTGTGTTGGTCAGCTCGAAACTCATCACTAAATTTTCAGTCACCTATAGGAGAAGCACCTTGTTCTCTCTGCACTAAGTTACTAGGCTTGCTCACTTTCGCTGCCTATTCATTCCTGACCAGTCTCCGTGCCTCTGCACCAGGTGGCTGTCACTAACTCACTCATAACTCACTACATAACACAACTTGGGACAGTCAGACCATCCTTTCAATCCACACACGACAGCAAACACTTGCTCCACAGTAAACCTTCCCTGGCTGACATACATCTCTCCTTGGGCCCTGTACTTGAATTCAACTGTCTATCCAGTGAAATTCCCCTATCTACCATTTTATACTAAAAGCAAAAACATCCTTATGGATAAATAAATCATGTTTACAACTAATAAACTCTAAGGAAGCAGTGGGGAGAGAGAAGGAAATTTTTGCTTCTCATTTTATGTAACTATGGGCTATTTGACATTTTTTATCAAGTATAAGGCACTTTTTTCTGTACTGAGTTTATTGGTACCTTTTAGGTATACATTCAGTGAGATTTTGTACCTGAATATATCTTGATTCTTATGTTTTCCCATTCCCCTGCTCTCCCTTCAACCCCTCTATTCTCTCCATATATATGTGTATATGTATGCGTGTATGTATGCACGTATGTATGTATATATGTGTGTGTGTGCATACATATACACATACATATACATATAGTGCTTTACTATTTTTACTTTTTAACATGTTAACTAGTAATAGAAAAGTGCATGCAGTCATTACAATCTTTTCATGTCTGGGAAAAAAAATCTTAGTAAAGGTAGAAAATAATACAGAAAAACCAGAAATCACCTAAATCAGTCAATAAATGGAGCAATAGTATAATAATACAAGTAGATCTACAAAAGAGAATAATGATACCCATTAAAATACGCTAATCTTTGAATTAGCATGAATTATTAATTATTAATTATTATCATTACAATTACTTATAATGATATTTATAATTATTATTAATAAAAATTATGTTTATTATTAACATTAACATGTTGTTTTCTACAATATATTAAACAAGTTATTTTTAAAAACATTACTTTGAAAAACCTGAATTTTAGATAAGTTTAAAAGCACTATGAAAGCATGATTAATATCTTACACTTTTATCCCAGTTTACTTTGTTTATTGCACATCCATAAAACAGGGATATTTAACTGTCAGCAATCATTTACTTAATATATCAGTCATTCCTAAAGGAATCTGTACTCATCTTTCACAAAAACCTTTGCAGTCCACTCCCAACTTGCACGGGACAAATTGGCCTCTGAGCTTTACAGTTTACTTTTGTAGTTGTTGATCTAAAATGGCTTCCAGATGGTCAACTTTCTGGGCATTAACCAACCAGCTTTCCATCTGTGGCAGGAATATGCTCAAACCTGAATGCTAGGAAAAGGCTCCTTAAAAGAGGGAGGCGGCACCACTGACATCCTTGGCCCTTGACTCCAGCCTACCTTCTGGTTCTCAGTGCTGTTTGTGGGAGAGACCATCAGTAATGAAGAGCTCTGAATAATCACAGAGTTCACCTTTCAAGGTTTTCCAAATAAGCTTTGTCAATGTTCACTGTGACCCCAGAACCCTCCATATACACAGAGCAGGTCTACAAAGAGGGGGCTACAGTGAAAGTAGTAAATTCCAACCTAAGCTGAGGCCTTCATGTTAGAGAAGTCTGCTTTTATCCCCAATTTCTTCCAGTGTCCCTGAAGGCATTCTGATGACCAGAAGGGTAGCTAAAAATGGCAAGATCACAAAATTCAGGGCTGGGCATGTTACTTCATCAAGAGAGCACTTGTCTAGCAAGTGTGAGCAGTTGGGTTAAAAAAAACCCTCAAATATATCCTATTTTCATTGGTTAAAAAATTTCTGCACCTTAAAATTAGCATGTTTGTGTAATATCTATTTTCTATTTTTCTATTGTACTTAACAAAGTGAGAAAACATGTAAAGTTAGGTTCACTTATAGTCAGAAATGTCCCTTTTTTTGTATAAAAGATGGAGATTTTGCTATTGTTCTTCAATGACCCAACAATTCTACAAAAGACAAAATTCATAAACTTTTAAAATTATAGTCTGAAAGTATAATCCAACAAATCCAAAATAAAAGTACAAACAGCACAAAGAATATTAGTTTTTGAAGAATTCTCCTTTGTGTGTCCAACAAAAACAATTATAACATACAAAGGATGACACACACTAGTAATGCCAGCACTCCAGGAAGCTGAAGCAAAAATATGTCAAGTTCTAGTCCAGCCTGGGCAAATGAACAAGACCCTGTCTCAAAATTTAAGAAAAAAAGAGGGGGCTAGAAATCCCCAGTAGCAAAAGGAAAGAAAGTGGGGGGACGAGATAGAAATGGAGAGAGTAGGAGGGAGGAAGGGAGAGGAGGGAGGGAGGGACAGAAGGAGGGAGGGAGAGCAGCTGCTGGCCCCAAGGATGACGGCATACAACTGATCTTACTTACTTCAGAAGCTGAGGCAAGATTATCACCAAGTTCTGATTCAGTCTAGGCAATTTAAGAAGTTAGCCAGCCTATATTTCAAAACTGTATACCTGGGCCTATCCCCAGTACTAAAAAATTAATAGTGTATTAATGGTATCCAATAATGCCTGTACTAAACATTTTACTCTTGAACTTAAAATATTTTATATTCAGCAGGATCTAGTGGCACATACCCACAATTTTAGCTACTTAGGAGACTGAGACAGGAGGCTCTCAAACTCAAGGCTAAACATTTTAATCCACCTAGACCCTATTCAAAAAAAAAAAAAAGGCCAGGACTATAGCCATTTCAATGCTTAGATTCTAAATTCAATCCCTAAGACCATACATATAAATATATATTTTCAAGTAACTGCTTACCACAGTTAAAAAATAAAAATTAACAACTGCAAAATAATTTAAATACAGCTTTTATAGTTATTTAAACTTCAATTTTCAATACAAAGTAGCTACTATTTTATTTCCCAGTGCTTTTTGAATTCCAGTGACCAGGCTACATCAAAAATGGGTCACTTGTATACTACACTCAACATCTGTTTCACTTTATATATTGTTTAATAATTTACAGGTCAATGTCTAAGAAGCTCATTAATATATAAAAGCAAAACACCTTGTTTCATGCTAGTGAAAGTCAAAAGACAAAAATTAGTCTGAAAAATATGAAAAACACTCTGGGAGGCTGAAACAGAAGGGTCACAAGCTCAAGTCCAGCCTTGCTAACTTACTGACTTAGCAAGATCCTGCCTCAAAATAAAAACTTTTAAAAAGGACTAGAAATGTAGTTCAGTATGAAAGCCCTGCGTGTAGTTCCCAGTACTTTTCCAAGACAAAAAAAGTGGCTGTTTTACCAGAAACCCACCAAAATTAGTGATTCACTTCTTTAACTTACTCAACAGATTTTTAATAACATTTTTCAAAAAACTTTGAAATTTTTCAGGTTAGATGACAGACAAAATAATACATTCCAAGAAAAGCTGTATCACATGGACTTCCCAAGTACCTGTTGCAGTGAGGCTCACCAAGTGGAAATTGCTGCCAACAATTCACAGGTGAAAAAACAAAAGTCAGGAGAGGATAGGTAAGGCAAAGCACTCCTGTATAGCTCATCTGGGAGGTACAGCCCCCATACGCCTGTCGAGTCCACTGAGGGCCCAACCCTGGAGATGTAGTATTGAGATGAGTCTCAGAGTGCAAGAATTCCTAAATGTTCCCTGCGGTCTCAACAAAACCATCTCTTGGGGCTGGGGATTAGCTCAAGTGGCATGCCCCCCCATCTACCTTAGAAGCACAAGGGCCAGAGTTTGATTCTCAGTATCATAAATAAACAAACAAACAAAACGCAAAACAAAACAAAAACCATCTTTGAATGCTTATGTCATTTACACATTTACAATTCTTCTTAAAAAGAAATTAATCAATCATCATACTGTGAAACCAGGTCAGTATTTTAAGCAATACCTGAAAGTTGGTATAGACTAGAAAACACTATATACAGGAAAAGTGAGTCTCCCCAACTACAATCCCGAAGATGACTTCTAACGTAGGCTGGCCTCAGAGTGCACACAACAGAGTTGAGGTCGGATCTGAAAGACTCCACAGACCCTGGAAAACGCTTCCCAAAAAGCACCACTCTGCAACCACCTGTGCACATCCAGACTCAGAGGATGGCCATCTCTTCTTTTGTAAAACAAAAATAAAAATACACATAGTTCACCTGTGACTGCTTTGTTAAGAAAAGTTCTTATGGCATTTAATCAAACAGTATTTAAGCAGATAAATGTTGCCATCAAAATGAGGTGGGAAGTTGAGTACATCAGAGAGCAATGAGACAGGTGGGTGACAGCTAAACTGAGGTCTGCACATATGACTCAGCTGCCACTGCCTGCCACTGGAGCCCTCGCTTAGACCCAACTGGCCCTTAGAACTGAATGTCCCCAAGACAGTTCCACTGTCAAAGAAATAACCTGTTTAACAACTTGTTTTCTCCCTTCAGAGTCACAAATATTTAAATTCCTGTTCTCGTCAAATTTGAAAATCACATCACAAAAATTTCATATCTCACTTATCCAAGTGGCATAAAACATTACTCTTTCTTTCAGAAAAAAGCTTAAGATGATTTTGAAACTGTATAGTAAAAAAAAATTATTTCATTCCCTTATAACCATGTGAGTGAATGTTTCCTGTCATTGTGACAAAATACCTGAGACCAAATCAACTAAAGAGGAAAAGTTTACTTTCGGCCACAGTTCCGTGGCTCCCTTCCTTCTGGGCCTGGGGCAGAGAGGATGTGCTGGAGCTCAGCCACTCAGCTCTGAGGCACAATGGCGGACGCAGTCCAGTGCTCCCTCCAAAACTGCCCCTGTGATCTATCTTTCACGCATCAGTCCCAGCTACTGCAGTCCCTCCATCTCCAGCAGCACCATGGCTGGGACCATGCCTGCAACACATGGGCCTCTGCGGACACTCATAGCACCTGGGTCCGGGACATGCATCAGGAAGTTCTGCTTTATCTTTCACTTGCACCTCCGTCTTGGAAGTTGTGACATCACCACCAGGTTGGGGGTTCATTGAAAGAAGCACTGTAAAAAACTGCCATCCTCACAGAATCGCTTTTCTTCCTGATTTGTTCAGCTCTGCTAATGCCAAATGCTGTCTAGAGAATTTGAGCAAATGGAAAGCTTTCTTCCTTTCACATAGTGTTAATGTAGCCTTGTCGACCAAGCTAAGCTTTAGGACACAGCAGGGCCTAAAGACCAGAAGAAAGGAGAGCACCACAATTTTTAGACTTACAGCTCAGAAGCACTCTGATACTTGAAAAGGAACAGGAGAGTGATACTAAGGAATAACTGGTTAGATGTCAGCTGTGACTTTCCCCTTTCCTTAAAGGTTTCTGAATGACTTAATATCAAATTCTCAACAGCTCTCAAGAAAACAAGCCACATACAGTGTCAGAACTCAAGCAACACAAAATTAGGGTCCCAGAGCCACAAAAGGCCTTCAAAATCCTCCACCTCAAATTTCTTGCTTATTACAGACACATAAACTAAGGCACAGATCCATTAAGAGATCAGATTAAATCCTCACAGCTGGCTAATGATACAAGCAGGCCTGGTTTTGGGGTCTCTTACGTTTGCTTAGTAAGCTGATAAAATATTATGTGACCACCAACAATGTAACAAAGTCTTTCTTATAATAGCGATAGTGATGTCGGGGAAGAATTCCACATTCACATTCGGGTAACAAGCTCAGTTTTCATTATATTTGTTCATAACCCTGATGTGATTTCTGTTAAACCTGGACTCTCCTGAGTAACCACTAACTACTAGCTGGCCAGGTGACCAGGCAGAAGTAGTTTAAGTTGAGGTATGATGTTATAGATATAGACATACATACCAGCAACACCGAGGATTCATATTCTGCAGCAGTTGTGCCCAAAGCTATCCTCACTCCTTACTAGTAAAGCATGAAAGAAAAACTGAAAAACTGTAGAACTGCAGGTAAGCATATGTATATATAATGATACAATATTTCTACTAATATGTAAAAAAAATGAATAATGGCAACATTAAGCTCTACTCATGTAAAATATGGTAAACCAAGAATTTTGCTCAATAATTTTCAAGAAGCTTGAAACAAATCATTAAAAGTTTGATTAATGTAAACATGAAAAGACTAAAACACATTTAATATGCCTACTTCAAATTACCTGCTAGATGCATTTTATGAATTAATTGAAATATTTTATATGTATTATAAACCTTTTGTTTTATAAGAACATTAAATGCATATAGCTTTTGAATTTCAGGACTTCAAGGAAGTGATCTTTAGTAAAAACTGCTTCAAGTACTCAGTAGATGAGCTATCTGAAGGCATCATTACATACAGCTCTTTGACACACTGATGCTACAGGAATCATGCATTTCAGTGCAGACATGACCTTGTCCTGGCAGCAGGTCCTAAACAGGGCACATCACCGAAAACTTAAAAGCTCTAATTTTTTAAAAAATTTCTCATGGTAGTTATACCTTTTCATTATTAAGTACAGTCATACCTTGAGACCGCACAGATCTGAAACTTGTCAAACTTGGTACACACACAAATTTCTTTCAATATGTGTCTGGCAGTCTTCGGGAAAGCTGGTGCCTGACTTCATGGACTGCCTCGGGCCTTGCTACCCTTCCTGCTGATACAACTTGCTGGCTACTAGTGATTTTCAGTATTTCACTGTGCCTCTCAGAATCAACTAACCATGAACGAGACATCACTGAAGTAGTAACCATATGTATTTTGAGTGCTTTCTATTTACCAGGCCATGTTCTGAAGCATTGTAGTTAGCCCTACCAGCATAGCATCCTTACGAATTTACAAAATACTCCTATTTTACATAAGGCCTCAGACTCATTTCATCTTCTCCTTACTAGATCCAAAATTTCGAGCACAAATGTATAATTTACTGGAGAGAGTCTCTGATGGCAAATACATGAAAAACAACGTGGTTACCTGATGACACTTCAATCCTTAGCCATCTATGACCTCATCACGAGCAAATGCCTGCTTTCTTTTCTAACATCTAGGTGATGTGGAAAGAACAGAGAAAACAATTTAAAAATTTTCAGATGATTCATATCTTCCAAGTCCAAGGGTCCCTATAATTCTGAAGCTAGACTTTCTATGAAAATATCAATTCCTGGGGCAGATCTTGTAATCCTCTTGGGTTAGCACTGTTGAGTTAAAAGGTCTCTTCACAGAATTCTAGTTTTCAGTCTCTTTCCAACAGAAAAAAGCGCCCCAGGCAAGGTACTGAATGGCTCAATTCTCAGCCAACAGAAAACTAAAGAAACTAACTGCTAACTGGGTAAGTGGGAAGGTTCATGCTCTACATATGTAACCCACATCTGCTGGATCCCAGGAACCAGTGAATCTTTCCTTAAAGACAGCAGGTAAAGAAGGCTCTGTGACACCTGAGTGGCATTACCGGAATTTGATGCTCAGGCAAATAATAGAAAAAGTCAGTCAGGATGATATCATTCCAGGTTAGTCACCTGAATGGATGAGCAAAGCCAACTGCACGTAGGATTAATAAAGATGACAACTAACCAAATAGCCTCACTGGTGGGGGAAAAAGGGTAAATACTGCCACTGTAAAATCAAACTGATAATAATAATAATACCCACAGTACATAAAGCACTTTCCCTGTCCCTGGGGCATGTAACATGTAGCTTTTTGCATTATCCATGGAAAGAGCCACAACCACTCTGTCGAAGGCAGCAATTAATGAGATGTGACTATTCCAAGTGGAGGCAGCAGCAGAGCTTGGGGAATTTGCTTGTTCTTTTCCAACTAGGTTAGATTCACAGAAGGGAGGAGATTTTGAGTAACTTGAGTGAAAGGAAGGTCAGACAGCTGCAAGCTGAAGAGGGAGGAAGGAGGAGCTTGCAGGCATCAGGGAGCACATTCTATTTAATATGGGAATCAGTGGCCACTGCACCGTGGGATGAAGAAGGAACAGTATCAGCCTGCGCCTGCTGGGTGCTTAAGCCAGTTCCGAGGCCAAGTGCAATCAGAATGAGACTGGGCAGCCTATGGTTAGGCAGGTGCCTGTCATCCCCTCAGTGTTCTTGAGGCCATGCTGCACATGGGACAAAGCCATCCAGTGGCCTTAAGGAAAAGCCACATTATGTAAATAGCAGGCATTTTATTGCAAATACCATGGTTACTTTTCCAAATACTGAACAAACTTTGCCTTATAAAGAAAGACAATGTGGATAATAATGTCACATTTCTGAGCCTCAGTTTACTCATCCTTGTAACAGAAATAAGACAGCAGTTATTAACTGTCAAATTTGTTGGGAGGTTTAAAAGCACAAACAACGTATTTAGTTTGGTATCTGGAATATAGTAAATTTCAGTGAATGCTGCCTGATACTTATTTTTCACCATTCTCAAAATCTCTTCAAACACCAGAACTTTAAATTGAATTCATCTACTTTTTCCATGTTCAGTTATAGGATGCATTTCAACTATGTTCACTGCCAATACAAAAACAGTAAGGATTTATTTTAACCACTGACCACATAGGGCATAAAAAAGCACATCTAGAGCCCTAAGCCATAAAATACACCATGAAAAGAACAATAAATGATTTTCTTACTGTGTGATATTATAAAATTACTTTGGCGTAGTCACTAGTGTGAAAATTTTAGTGTGTCCAATGGAAGTTACCAAAGTGAAAAGAATATAAGAATGATTATATGTGAGACAGACAAATGTAAATTAAGAAACCAGTTTAGGTGGAAATATGTGCTGAAGTTAGGGTATAGTTCTTAAGTGAGTTAACTCTTCTTGACGGGGTGTCTCCCACTGAGGTCCTCTAAGGTCAGTCAAAGTCCAAAACCATTAATAATCCTGAATGCCACGCACAACAACAGAAGCAGCACCAAGTGGACTGTGGGCAGGCAAAGCAGCGCGGGGGTGGGTAGCCACCAACTGTGAAACACTAACCTTGCTCAGCAGTATCTTAACCCCAACACCAACAGTTTGTAACCCTTGAAAACACATACTTTTTAAGGGCTTCCTTTTCCTAACTGAAGATATTCCAGACTGTTATTCGCGCCTAGTACTGAGACAGTTCAACCACTAGAGAAATAAAGACACATTATTATGCATGTAACATAAACCTCTATGTCACTGTTTTTCAAAGGTGGGGTGTGTTTCAAAGGTGGAGTATATAAATACCCACATCAGAATCAGCAGGGAGGGGACCAGGGACTTCACCATGTCATCCGCCTCCCTGGTGACTCTTTTCTCTGTAATAACAAGTCCACTCTAAATTTTTGATGTTGCATTCACATTACTCTGTTATTTCAAAATCACTTGCTTTGTTTATATTCTCTACCTTTTCAGTCTGCAGTATTTCCTTTCTACTGTATTCTAATTTACAGAACCACTTTTAAACATTCATCTGTTTTAGGCCAGGCATGGTGGCATGTACCTGTAATCCCAAGGAAGATGGGGTAGCAGGATCACTTGGGGCAGCCTGGGTTACATAGTAAGTTTAAGGCCAGTCTAAACTATATAGGAGAATCTTGTTTCAAAAAAGTAAAAGTAAAATTAAATTAAATTAAAAACTATCCAACCACAGTCTCAATTTCTATACACAGCTTATTTATTTATTTTTATTTTTCTGGCATCAGTAATTGACCTCAGGGCCTCATACTTACAAGGTAGGTGTTGTACCACTGAGCTACATCCCTGGCTCTATTCATAACTTTTTAGTTCATTGTTAGTTCTTAGAGATACCATAAGTTTTATTATTTGTACGTATGAAATGCATGGTACTCAAAACACAGAAATACATGTTTAAATAAGACTGCCATAGCAATTCTGGATTTTTTGCTTTTGTTTTTAGTTTTTGTTTTCTGAGACAGGGTATCACTGTGTAGTTCAGACTGGCCTTGAGCCCATTCTGTAGCCTAGGCTGGTCTCCAACTCAGCCTCGTGAGTGCTAGCTTATAGGTGTATGCCATCACATGTGGCAGTAATTCAGGTTTTTACAGAAATAGTTCTGCAGATACATTTTAATCTGCCATCAAATAAGTTTTTAAGGAAAGTATATATGTTTTGAATATTTTTATCAGAAAAGTGTAGCAGCCTCATGTATTTCACCGTTTTATTCCTTTTTACTTCTTTATTCAATAATGTTTTCTGTTCTTCCAACCCATACTTGGTACTTTAAAATCAAAGAAAGGGCTGGGGATTTAGCTCAGTGGTTCCGGCACCTGTCTTCCAAGTGCAAGGGCCTAGGTTCAATTCCCAGTAACCACATACAATACTGGTCATGGAGCCTCACCCCAGCAGCAATCAGCACCACATACCAAAGTGCCAGGCATGGTGGCTCACACCTGTAATCCCAGCACTCGGGAGGCAGAGGCAGGAGGATTGCTGTGATGTGAGTTCGAGGCTGGGCTCAGGGCCAGCCTGAACTACAAAGCAAGACCCTGTCTCAAAAAAAAAAAAAAAAAATCATTCAAAGAAAGCACTAAAAAAGTGAGAAATCTCCAAATAACTGTTCATCTATATTCTACTCAATTTTTCAATAATTTTTTGGAAACTAAAGACTTCAACTTTCAGACCCAAAGAAAGGATGGCATCACAGTGCTGGGGATCAGGTCCGTATATTCGGCCCATGCCTCATGCTCTCGAGCTCAAAGACCAGAAGTGTGGAACTCGGTGGTGCTCGAGGTATTGCTTCTAGACTGGCAGAGTGCTGGGGACTCAGCATTCACTCCCCTCCTCACCCCCTGAGCCTGGGTGCCACCCCAGGACATTCTACAGAACCCCAGACCAAACAGTGTGTGGGCCTTTCCCTTCCTCTCCTTCCTCTTAAGCATAAAGGCCCAGTTTGTCTCCACAGCAGGCAGTGTTTTTTTTCTGTCAGCCTGGCACCATTTCTCTGTTCGTGATCGTCAATAAACATAGCTCTTTCCTTTCACCATCAGGTGTGCACTTTGCAATTCTTTGCTTGCCACACACAGAGCTTGGATTCTGTCTGTGGGACTGGCACTTGTTAACACTGCCACCCCACAAAAACAAGACAAGGGTGAACGGTAAGTGGGCTTCTTGCCCCTTCATTCTTCAGCTTTTTTTCTCTTCTTTATTCGTGTAGGTGTAACACTGAACTTAACTCATTTACACGCAGTGACTGTCCTTCAACCTATGTTTTGGAGAAGAGAACAGGTGAAGCTTTAGTTTTTTCTACCATTGGTGGTACAAAAGCTTCCACTCCACCTGGCAAGCTCTCCAGAATCATCCAGCTCTTTCCTTGCAAAGTTTTGTTTTCCTTTACCTTCTCTGCTCCTTTATATCCTTCGCTTTCAATGTATCCCTTCCTTTCTCTATTTTACATCTTAACTTTTTATTCAATACATTTGCCTTCATTACTCTAAGAAATTACTTTATATACTTTTGAATACAATTCTCAACTATTCTCTTGAGATTCTGTTCATATCTAGGTATGGTGAGGCCAACAGAGGAGACATCTGCCCTTGAAAGGATGCTGTAACTTGTGACTCTCAGTTTGCAGAAGGTGGCGAGCCCTCCACACCACACCACACCACACCACACCACATGGGCCCACATGGGGAAGCCCCAGGGCTCTTCAGGGCTGACCATGGGGAAGCGTGTGAGGCCTTCAATGTGGTTTCCTCAGAGAGACACAGGCTAGGCAGGGTAAGGAACAAAAGAGTGGCTAGTGGCTAGTCTGAAATTTCTCAGTGGGACTGGAGATGTAGGGACCGCCTTCAGTTACTCTCACTTGTCCCAAAGTGACATACGATGGCTCCAATAGCTGAAAACGTAAGTACTGCGTGGGGGTCAAAACGGGCTTGTCTGGATGTGAAAGACACGTGCACAGGAGAATACTGTGTTAACTCCAGCAATTACCTACCCCTGAGAGGCCCACTGTCTCCACAATCAGCAAAGAACTCAATTCCCAGGTCAGTTAGCACACAGAAAATAAGAAAATGTAGTCATTGCAAAACAGCATTCGTAAGACAGTCTAACCCAGCAAAGTAAGGCCACAGAGAGTATAATGTTAGCCTAATACATGCACATTCCTTTCACCAGCACTAGAACAAATTAAAAAATAAGAAATGTAGGAATTCATTTTATTTTCTATATTTTTCATGGCTATTTGTATGGGGTCTTATTTGTTTTATTTTGTTGAGACACAGTCTTGCTTCGTAATCAGGCTTGTTCTGAACTTACTCTGAAACCCAGACTGGCCTCAAATTCACAGTGATCCTCCTGGCTCCGCCCTGAATGATGGGATTTACAGCCACAAGCCATCGTGCCAGGCCGCATGGCTTTCTTTTAAAGGAGAGGCTACTGAGTATAGAAAGCCCTGAAATCATTTTTTACAAGCAGCCATTTCACAAATGATTCATGAAGACACTGTATGAAATAACACAGTTCATTAACTGAATGAAACATCCAGTTCTGATTCTAACAGCACAACATTTTAAAGTGTTCTTGCTTTTAAATGCAATGTCTTAATATTTTTATATTAAAATTAAAAATCAAAAATGATATTACTAGAGTTTCTAGTTCTACTCATTCATTTAAAACAAACAACAGAAAACAACTAGGAAATCAAAT